>JALNQF010000140.1:0-117632 GCA_028456385.1 Ophiosphaerella korrae | reverse complement strand
TCTATTTTTACTATTACTAGTAGGTCTAGGTTATATATTCTAATAACTAGGTTTTCTATAAACTTCTTTTTAATCTTTTTAAATACTTTGTTATATTCCTTTATCTATTTAAATAGCGTATCCTTTTTTATAAGCCTTGTTATTAGTTCTATATCTTTAGACTATCTTACTATTAACTTTCTATAAAAGTTAGCTAGGCTATAAAATTATTGTACTTCCTTTAGGTTCTTAGGTATTAGCTATTCGTTAATTAATCTAATTTTTTCTAGGTTAATCTTAATTTTTCCTAGTTTAATAATAAATCTAAGGAAGTCTATTTCTTTTATATAAAATTCGCATTTTCTTATTTTAAAGAATAGTTTACTTTCTACTAGTTTTTCTAGTACTTTATATATATACTATACGTGTTCTTTTTCTATTTCTAAGAATATAAAGATATTATCTAGGTATATAAATATAAATATATCTAAGTACTCTTTTAGTACTATATTTATTCTTTCTTAGAAGGCTGCTAGTGCGTTTATTAAGCTAAAAGGTATAACTAAGTATTTATATAGTCTATATTGTGTTCTAAACGCTATTTTCTATTTATTACCTTTCTTAATTCTAATCTAGTAGTAAGCGTTTTAGATATCTAGTTTTGTAAAGATTCTTACTTTTTGTAGTCTATCTTATATTATATCTATTTGTAGTAAAAGATATTAGTTCTTATTTATAATTGCGTTAGTTTTTCTAAAGTCTACGCAAGGTCTTTTATTACTTATTCTCTTTTTATCTATAAATATAAGTCTGTGTGCTACTAAGGACTTAGATTCTTATATTTATCCTTTCTTTAGTGCGTTTTTAATAAACGTTCGTTTAATCTTAGATTCTTCTTCTATTTTTCTATAAACTAGGCTCTATCCTACGTCTTTATCTTCCTTTAGATCTATCGCTAAATCCTATAGTTAATATTCTAGAAGGTAATCTTTAGGTTCTATAAGCTATTTTTCTTATTTCTTATATTCTTCTAGGAATTCTCCTTTATATGTAGCTATGTTAGCTTTTAATATTTCTTTCTTAGAGTAGCTAATTTTCTTTATTCTCTAATTAATTCTTAGGTTAGTTATTTATAACTATAGTATTCCTAGTATTATATCTTATTTATTATTAATTGTTATTATATCTATAACTATATTCTTAATTATTATCTCTTTTAGTTCTAGCGTAGAGGGTATTGTCTTAAACCTTATAGGTTCCTAGAATAGTTTTCCTTTAATTATACTTAGTTGTCGAGGGTACTTCTTTATAGTATAAGTTATTCTTTAGTTTTCTACAAACTTTTTTAATATAAAGTTCTTTATAGCTCTACTATTAATTATTAATTATACTTTCTTTTCTTAATAAGTACTTATCTTTATAATATATAAGCCTCTTATACCTTCTAGCCTTTCTTGCTTTAGTATTTTTATAAATTATCTATCTTCCTAAAGCTATAGCTTTATTTTAAGTTTATATTCTTTATATTTTAGATATTTATTATACTTGTATTTATACTATAGTCTTTCTTAGATATATTTCTTAGGTAGTTTTAGTCTAGGCTTTATTACTACGTAACCTTCTTCTAGTATTATTTCTTATCCTTAGATATCTTTTACTAGAATTACTCTTGTATAGTTATAGCCTCTTCTTCTTATAAGCTATACTTTGTTATTTGCTTTAGAGTTTCTATATATTATATAATTCTTCTCTAGGTATAATATCTATAATACTTTAAAATATACTAGGTACTTAGGATCTATTATTTTGTTATCCCCTTCCTAGTAACTATCTATTCTAGGTCTTGTATTTATTAGGACGTAGTATACTATTAGTACTTGTAGTGTATAGGCTTTGTTAATCTATTACGTTTTTCTTACAAGGAACTACTATTCTCTTTATATAGGTATTCTTCTTACTATAACTATATATTACTTTATCTATTCTTAAAATAGTATAAACTTTATTTCTTTAAGATTGCGTTCTTTTTAGTCTTTATACGCTTCCTCTATACTTATAACTAGTAAGTATTTCTAAATAAACTTTTATTCTTTATTTTGTTCCTCTATATCTATTATTATATAGCTATTATAGCTATATATATCTAGCTAGGCGTATTTTATACTTTTTATACTTTTCTATCTTTTACTTTCTTGTAGTCCTTTAGAAGAAGCTATAGTAGTCTCTTTATCTAGTGCTAGTCCTTTAGCCTAGATTAATAGGGTCTAAGGCTCTTCTCTTTCTAAGTCTTCTATTAGTAGGTCTATTATATATACTATTTCTTCTAGCTATACTTTTATTCTTTCTTTTATTACTACTACTCTATACTTTTATAAGAACTATCTTACTCTTTATTTACTAAAAAGATATATATAGTAGTTATCTTTATAACAAAAGGTCTAATAGAGTATTACGTATTATATTTCTTTACTCCTAGCTACCTTTTCTTAAGGTTTAGCCTATACTTATAGTGTTTCTTTCTTTTTCTCTATTATCTTTAACTAAGTTTCTTTATCTTTTTTATAGTCCTTACTTTTACATTCCTTTATATAGTATTCTAGTTTTTTATATTTATAATATACTATATCTTTTTTCTTCTTTAATTAGTAGTCTTTCGCGTAGTAGCCTTTTTTACTATAGTTAAAATACGTAAAGTCTTTATTCTTCTTTCTCTTTCTATCTTTGTTTACGTTAAGGATTATAGGGTCTCTAGTGTCCTAGTTTTTAGTTTAGCTACTATACTTATTCTTTTTCTATTCTTAAAGGTTGTTATTAATTTAGATTACCTATTATTTTAGAGCTTCTAGTGTCCTAGGTTTCTCTATATGTATTATTTTATATTAAATTTTTACGTTTAGCCTCTATTTAAATCGTAATATAAGGGCTAATTTATTCTATTCTATATTTTAGCTTAGTTATTTAAATTATAATACGTATTCTAAAATACTCTTGTTCTATATAAGCTTTTTAAGTTTCTCTTTAGCTTATTAGGTAATATCTATATCCCTAAATACTACTCTTATTTATTTAGTAAAGTATTTATAACTTCTAAAAATAGCTCTAGTTTTGTCTTTCTAGGTTATTAGAGAATATATTGTATAGTCTATCTAGTAGGGCTTATACTATCTTATTACGTCTTCTTTAAGGTGTAGTCTAATATATATTACTTTCTTTTCTTCTATATTAAAGTATAGTACTTATATATCTATCTAGAGTTATACTAATACTATAAAAGGTCTTAATTTCTCCTTTGTTCTATTAAACTTTTTAAGAATAGGTATCTTAGGTAGTTTCTTTGTTGCACTTATTTCTAGTTGTTAGGTAATTAGCTCTATCTAGTTCTAGCTTTTAATAATAGCTTTAATTTATACTTTGTTCTATTTTAAGTAGTCTTGTAGTTTCTTGTTCTACGTTTCTAATACTTTAATTACTATCTTTATATCTTCCTTATTATTAATTAGTTTATTTATACAATCTTTAATCGTTTTCTATATAGTACTATCTAACTTATAACTACTCCTAGGGACTTTGCTTGTTAAACTTTCTACTATTGTATTAGCTAGACTGTGCGCTACTTACGCTTTGCTTCTCGTAATAACTAAATTAGCAAGGTATTAACAGCTTACTAGGGTTAACTTCCTAATAGCTTAAATAGGTATTAGTAGATTATAAGGTAATAGTAAAAGTTTGTGTTGTAATCTACAATAGGCTGTAAACAATAGAAGATGTTTTGCAACTGTCTCTGTATTGTCGCTCGTAGTTAATAATTAAATTACTAATACTATCCTAATAATGCGCATTGCTACTAACTATATAGTAACGATATCTTAGCAGCTTCGTTACTTCGTGTTTGCTAAGATCGCGAATTCACGAATTTATCACGTATCGGCTTCGCGACTTCGTGTTTGCTAAGATCGCGAATTCACGAATTCATCACGTGTCTATGTTGTGATTGGCTTCCCAGTCGGGCTCATTGTCCCATAGGTCGTTACCCCGCTCATCCCATGCTTCGTCAGCAGCTGAGCGTGGACTGATTGGTTCCATCTCGGTTTCCCTTGTTACTGCTGTAACATTGACTAAGTTCGCTAGTAAGGTTAGTACAAGACTTCTCTCTACTATAGCAGTTATAGCGTATAGCCTTAATAATTCTTTCTATAACTTAATCTTGCTTTAAAAGCTGTCTAGAGCGATAGCTATCCTTAAGATATTCGTTTAATAACTTAAGTAGGCGTTAGCAAGGGTCGAAGCCGCGTTGAATTGCTCGTCTATATATCGAGTTGATCGTCCGTTTACTCACACCTGTCATAAAAGTAATCTCGTTATTTGGCTTACTAGAAGCCTTTAAAGCTACAACTAACGCGCGAGTAGCTGTATCATAAGGCATTGTGTAGAAGAATTGAATTGAGCAACAGAGAGGAGGAGAAATAAGGTTGAGCAGGAGGCCACGTCAGCAGCTAACTGAGCTGAGATTGTGGCGCATGTGGCTTATTCCCGGAGGCGGTGGGCAAGGACTTTTGAAAGGCACCTCCGTAGTGCCGGGCGTATATTGGCATTGCCAGTGACAGAAACTAGCATGAGGATTGCCAACTTTAGATTAAAGCGGCCAAGGACTCCAGTTTCTCTGGACGAATCAAGACTTTTGCTCCAAAACCCCCCGTCACTTGGCATCAGCGGATGACATAAGGTGAGTAACGTCAAAGTGCTTGTGGAGTGATGAAAGTCACTGGTAAGGCAAGCACTTCATGCTTGGTAAAGGTAAACATGATCTTAGCAGATATGATCTTGGTTCTAAGCTGAGTAGATGACTTAGAGGTCCCTAAAAAATGACCCTCGACAATCAGTGAACAAGATATATCGATAGAAGTGGGTTTGACAGATTTTAGGCGTCTATAAGCGGGACGTCCGGCAAGGGCTTCTCCGGCAAGGGCTTCGTTGGCAAGGGCTTCATAGTATCCAAATCGTCAGTATACCGCAATGGCCCTGAGCTTCCGCCTTCCCCGGGGTCGTCGTCTCTGTAGCCTTCACCTAGCAAGGTACTATCCTCTCCTTCCCTCTCCCGCCTCAACTTGTCCCACACATCATCCATGCCATCCCATGACATCAACACTCGCTGTTCCTTGATCCAAAAGTACAGCTTGATGGATCCGAGGATAACGATGCAGGCGATCACGACACTGCCGACGGTGATCCAGAAAATGGCCCATCCGTACCAATGAATGAAGTGGCCGAACAAACTACGCAGCGTCCCTATTTTGCCGTAACGATCCCACTCCTCGCTGACGTAAACGAGGCGGCCTTCCTCCTCCCAAACGCCATTTCCAAAGAAATCGGATATCTTCTTGGCAAAGGAGGGAGACACTAGTGCTGGAAAAGTATATTCGCGTTGGACTAGACTCACGTCGACAATGCGATAATCGTATATCTTGTCTGGTTCGCCGAAAGGGCCGAACAAACTACTCGCGGCTTGCATGTCCTTTTCGCCTTTGTAGCTCTCCTTGGCCTCGATGCCCTCGACCACAACCCTCAGCATCTTCTGAGCAGGGTCTTTGAAAGGGCGTTCAGGATAAACGCCAATGGCATCGACTGCGAACTCCCAGTACATGACATCTTTATTTGTGTGATTGCCTTGGTAGTCTGTGGGCTTTGTGATGTAAAGATAGTTGGTAGGTGGGGCGGCTAGTTCAGCCCGGGTGCGCCAACTGCCGATGCAGCCTAGGGGAGGCCTGTTGCTGTCACGACGACTGCAGTCTATTACACAACCCCAGGGGAAGTCATTGCCCGGGCGGAGCTGGGGGACGGCGATGGTGGGAGGGTTCGGAATGGTAGCTAGGGTGGGGAAGAAAGGTTTGTCGTTGAGGAGCACGGTTCTGTTATCGGGAGAGAGGGTGATGGTGTAGAGCTGGGGAAGGGTCAACGTTAAGGTCGTGGTAGTGTGCGCCCTCGGTTGGAAGGGCATACCAAATCGATATTGCCCACGACGTTCTGATGGTCCTGATTACGTATCGGACAGTTGGGGCACTTCACCTTGGCCATGTAGAAGGCGGCGGGGGTGACGACGACGACATGTTCAGACGGCTGCTTGCAGGTGATGTCACGGTCTTCGGGGTCGCAACAAAGTAAGGGGACGCTTTCTCGCGCAAAGGCGGCAGAGGCGACGAGCGACACGAGCGACGCGAGCGATAGTGCACGCGACAGCAACAAGGCCATGTTGGGGCTGGCACTGGTGGTGAGCCGGTGGTTGGCGCGCAATCAACAGTTCGCCGCCTGTCAGGGGCTTAGCGTGCTGTGTCCGTACCCGCAGCTCCGCCGCACTGCAACTCTTAGCGCCAACGACTGGCTTGGATTCACTTTTATCTGCATATTTCTCCGAATCATCCTACAACCCAGAAAATGAACCTGAGCCCACGCTTGGGACGACAATTCAACGCCGAGGCGTTGCTGGAGTCGCCAATGGCCAGAATATGCGTCAATAGATTCATGTGGGTTGTGATTGAATTCGCGAGATAAGCGACCATCGTGTTCAATTAGGCACACTGTTGCTTGTCTCGCGATAACACCTGGATCCGCCGCTCTGTGAGTCTTTTCACCGATACCTCAGGGCCAAGAGGTAGCTGGGCATACAGATGTATAAGACGTCAACTGAGGGCCAGTATTGATGTATAAGCGGCTAGTCTAACTATCTCAACGGCGACTAATCCTTCCGTAGGTTAGGCACGGATCCACTCATTTGCGTCTTGGATAAAATATCTGGGGAATCTAGAACGAATTCGCTGGCATCCCAAAATAACATTGAGTGACAGTCTGAGCATTCCTGCGCCCTCATCATTAGGCATCACGCTGACGGCTTTCTGCACCCTCTGGATTTCGTGAGGTGGCCAGGTTCAGCCTTGAATGCTCAAGCAAATAACACGCGTAGCACTGAATTCCAAGTCATCACGTCTGCTGCCCCGCCTTTGTGCTCATACTGTACCACCCCGAGTGACGTCACATCACGTCACAATCAAGCCAGGTGTTAAATGCCTACCTACCTCTGCAATACGACTTCAGCTCTTCCTAGACTCAACACCTAATCTTACCAAGAAGCCATCAGTACAAAGTCACGTCTTCCAAAATGACAAACTCCAATACCCAGTCCTTCAGCTTCAGCACGTCCTACTCCTCAAGTTACGTCAACGGACAGACCAGGTCCTACAGCGAGACCACATACTCCGGCCCTAGTGGCACCCACGTGCATCGCACAAGCCAAGAGCCCGGTCAAGCACCACGCGAAGAGCGCTATGAAACAGACAACACCGGCAGAAGGGTAGAGGGTTCAGGAACCCAATATTCAAACCGCATCCAGGATGTGACCGAGGAAAAAGACCAGAAGAAGAGAGACTAAGCAATATGAGGAGAGAATGGAGGATGAATATGCCAAGCGAGAGGGTGGTGCTTAGCTAGATGACGCTGCACCCTACAGTGCTATCTCGTTCCTAACAATCAACTACTGCTTCCGTTAGCCTATCACCACCTTCCTCTCTCAGCTGAAAAGAACTGTAATCATTGCTAGCCTGAGCGTGCAATACCCGTCCCCATCCTGACCGGGGGAAAAGCCATGGCGCTGCAGTATCCGTGGGGCGCACTCGAGTATCCGCTGCACGTGCGCTTCAGCTCATATCCAGCGCCAACAGCCGTGAATAGCCGTCCTACACCGTAACATATACCCAGCTCCCCCATCTGCAAAACTCTGCACCTGACTGTTGCTATCCAAGCCCACAAACCTAGCGTTCTTTGCCATGTCGGAAACAAGCTTAATCGCTGACTGCGCCCTGGGTATTGCGGGCGACCCGGATGGTGGAGGAACCAAGTTCTGTACATAAGGAAGCTGTCTTCTGCAGTGTCGGAGTACTTGCAAACGTCATCTTTGGGTGTCAATGTCCAGGTTTCGGTAACACTTATAGATAAATTTATCTTATTTTACAAAATGGATTCTCTCCTCACCGCTGTGCGGTCGCTGCTGACCTCGCCGCTCCTTCTCATAGCTTCCATTTTCGGGGCGCTCTTTGTTTATGTTTGTGCTCCAACACTACGACCGTTCCCAGCTTACGCCTGCTAGATCTTCGCAGTAATTGTCTATCGCCTGACTTTGCACCCGCTGGCAAAATACCCAGGCCCTTTTCTAGCCAAAATCACCGACATCTATCTTGCCTATTATGCATACAAAGGCAGCCGGCACCTAGCCTTCCACCGTGCTCATGTTCAATATGGTGCTCATGTCCGCTTGGGACCAAACCTTCTATCCGTTAATACCGCCACCGGATTGAAAACCATCTATGGCTTCCGTGCGAATGTGCGCAAGGCAAGCTTCTACGAGGCTTTTCCCAGCACGCCCAAAGCAGTTAGCGTGCACTCGTCGATTGACAAAATGCAGCATGCTCGAAAGAGACGAGTGATGAGCCATGCATTCAGCGATGCGGCCATCAAGAGCTTGGAAAAATACATTCTTGGAAATGTCCGAGTTGGTTGCGAGATGCTTGGTAAGAGAACCGATGGCGGCGTCTCCGAGAAGCGAGCAGACGACAAGGGCTGGAGCGATCAGTGGAATGCGGCCCATTGGTGTGAGTACTTGGTGTTTGATATCATGGGTGATTTGGTTTTCGGCAAGGCGTTTGGGATGTTGGAGAGTCCGGCCAACCGCTTTGCAACAGAGTTGGTGGGCAATGCGGCACATAGGCATTTGATTGTAAGTTCTGAACCAAAGTTGAGTCGGTGATGAGACTTACTTAGGCAGTGTGGAACACATCTTACAATCCACAATTGGCATCTCGATAAGCTATTTTTCCGAAAGATTGCTGGCCAGCGAGCACAGTACATGCAGTACAGCAAGGGTCAAGCCATGGAGCGAACCAAACTAGGCCTTGACGTTGACCGGAAGGACTTCTTCTACTATCTGCTAAACGCCAAAGACCCTGAGACCGGGAAAGGGTTCAGCATGGATGAGTTGTGGGGCGAGTCGAATCTCTTGATTATCGCTGGCTCAGATACCACATCTACAGCCATGGCCGGCACTTTCTTCTACCTCGCAAACAACCCCACAGCAATGCAAAAGCTGTGCACAGAACTCCGCGAGAAGTTCTCAGATGTTGAAGAAATTGTCACGGGGCCAAAGTTAAGCAGCTGCTCTTACCTACGAGCCTGCATCGACGAAACAATGCGCATGACACCACCAGTAGCCGGTGCATTGCCTCGTCAGGTACTTCCAGGTGGCATGGATATTGATGGAAGGCACATCCCTGCAGGGATTGACGTTGGTGTTCCCATCTACGCCATCCATCACAACCCGAATTGCTATCCTCGTCCCTTCGACTACCTCCCCGAGCGCTGGTTGCCCGATCCGTCCGCCAATCCGCTACATGACCGACTCGGCGACGCACAGGCAGCCTTCAATCCCTTCAGCATTGGACCGCGTGGCTGCATTGGCAAAGGTCTGGCGTACGTGGAATTGACTGTCACGATTGCGAGAGTGCTGTACTTGTTTGATTTGAGGCTTGCACCAGGGACGACGCTCGGTGCTGGAAGCAAAGATCTCGAGCCTGGAAGGAATATGCCCACAGAGTACCAGATTATGGATGTTTTTGCGAGCAAGAAGGATGGGCCAATCCTTCAGTTCCGTGCTCGGGAGTAAGAGGCTAGCAAAGCCACGTTGTATCTACTTGACCACGTCCTTCTCTACACACATTATATGACTCAGAATGAACCAAAATCTTAAAACTTAAAATAACCCCAACCTTTTTCTCTGTGTAGATCGATTTATTCCCCCGCAATTGCTTGACTCGACTCCCTGTTAAAAAGTTAGGAATCTGAGATATGAACATCGATAACCCTTCCTCTCCGCACTTTCCGCCTGCACAATGCGGCTCGCACCGCAAGATGCATCTCAGCGCGTCGGCCAGCTCACGCATTTAGTAGTCCGGTGCGCTCCCTCTCCAGGGCGCCGAATAGGGCACGTCGACGACAACTCTCTCCACTCTGCCAACCAATCAGCGGCCGCCATGTTTTCAGCGGCCCAACTTGTCGTCGGGTCACCGCACTTTGAGACGCATGCATTGTGTCACAGCCCGCAAGGGCCTAATAAACAATCGCGCCCTCGGCTTTAAATGCTGCTACGCCCCAGTTTTCCCAATGATATCAAAAAATCCAAGATTTGTACTGTCAAGAGAGGGTTGTCATGGCTGATGCTCCACCCCCACCACCACCTCCTCCTCCTCCACCTCCTCCTCCCCCTCCACCACCACCAACAATAACATCACCGCCACCGCCGCCACCGCCACCGCCACCACCGCCTCCACCAGGTAATCCAACGACATTTCGTGAACGGTTAGCCCAGTTTAAGATTGTGGAAGAGAAGAGATGTGAGTTGATTGAGGTAAGGAAGAGACTACCTTTCGTAGTCATATCTCGTGACTAAAGGTCCGACAGGAACTGCTGGCAAAACTCGAAGCAATTGAAGCCCAACTTGCACAAACGACACTCGACCTTACCTCTGAGCAAAATGTTCGACGGACTTTACAATCTGAAATTGCCGAGGCAAATGCAAAACTCGTGATAGAAACCACCGAAAGCAAAATCAGAGAAAATGCATTGGTTCAAAAACAAGTTCGAGATATTGTCTTATCTTTTGGTAAGGTTTACTTGCTGATTCGATGTAGTCCCGCCGGCCCTTCGCACTGGTCCTCATCGACGCCGACGCAGAAGGATTCCTCGTATGAATATCCAACTCCAACCCCCATCAAGCAAATGTTAACCTACTCCCCAGTTCCAAGACAAATACCTCACGAAAAAAGCCCAAGGCGGCGAAGCCCTTGCTGACGAACTCATGCTCCGCACGCGCGAATACCTACGGCCCCAATTCGAAGACACGGACTCGCTCGACATCATTGTGCGCGTCTACTCCAACCTCGAAGGCATGGCAAACTACCTCGTGCGCCTCGACAAGGTGCGCAACCTCGGCCAGCTGCGCGCCTTCTCCACCGGCTTCTGCGGCCGCATCTCCAGCTTCGACTGGATCGACACGGGCGTCGGCAAGGAAGGCGGCTCCGGCCGAAAAGTAAAAGGTTCGTGGGCACACATACCTGCAACGACCGCACCACCGTCCGCTCACACAAAACGAACAGAAAACCTATCCTTCTACACATCCAACTCGCACCTCCGCCACGTCCTCGTCGCCTGCTCGCCGCTCGACCTCCCCACCTCCCTCCTAACCACGCTTCCCCTCGACAAAATCACCGTCATAGAGTCCTTCCCCTTACCGCCCGCGCTAACCACCCTGCCTCTCAAAATCGCAAAATTCCCTTCCGTCTTTACGCCGCCGCCGCCACTCAAGTCGCCCAAGCCCAGCCACCGCGGCCGCAATGCCCCGCAGCTGCAGCTCATGCAGCAGGAGGATGACGGCGGCGGCAGCACTTGGCTGGTTATTCAGCCGGATCGCAACGAGCGGAGTAAGAGTCAGGGCGCGGCGTTGAGGCGGGGGAAGGGGAATAGCGATGATGATACCTCGAGTTTGAGTATTAGTATCGGGCCGGATAATACGGTGAGTGTGGATAGTGGGAGGCGGAGGCGGATTATGTGAGGCGCGGGGGTTGCTTGGGTTTGACGTGTGGGGGGAAGGGGGGAGGGCAGGGGGGAGGGCAGGGGGGAGGGCAGGGGCGAAGGTGCATTGCATGGGGTGGGCTCAGAATGACTGTTTCGTGTAGCGTAGCATAGCGAGGCATTTGATGGCGCTTGAAATGGATTCACCGGGAGACTGTTTTTGCACGGACTGGACCTCGCTTGTTCGGCTCATCTCATATCGACGCGCCGTGCTACTATACATGCCCATGTGAAGGGACCCACTCTTCTTCGCTTTTTTTTTTTTTTTTTCCTCCCCAGATGTGTTACCAGGTGTGCTTGCGTGTGGGGAACTTGTAGTCCTTGTCCCATCATGCTAGCGTTCGTAGTGGGCTGGTTGAATCCATTTTTCCTTTGTTACAAGGCCGCTCTCCCGCCACAGATTTACTTTTGCCGGAATGATTTTGTTAACCTGATGCGTTCTCCAGACGTCGAGCCTTTGGGTTTCAAGCAAGACCTTGCGGCGTCGAATTCTGCGGTTGTGGAGGGCCTCTATGGCCGCGTCTGCGCCTTTCGTGGTGGTAAAGTCTATGGTGAACAAAACGCGGAATAAATCTTTGATCCTTTTCACGTGGAAGTGAGCCACGCGGCTGACAAGCTCGATACCATATTCCTCAAAGTACTCTTCGAGGATTTCAGGGACAAGGTCCCAGTAATTTGTTTTTCCTGGTTCAAAGTCCGACCAGAAGGGATGCTCTACAAACACGTCCACTCGGCGGCGTTCGAGCAATGCCCTGATAGCCTCGTTGGGATCCTTGACAATAACGTCGTAGAGTTTATTATCAACCCACTTGAAGGTCTGCGCTGGCCTCTCACAATCGACGTATTGGTTGAGAAATTCTATATTATGTAAAGCCCAGAGGGCCTTTTTAGCTTGCTGCGCAGTTGCTGCTTCGAAGTAACAGAAGCCCCGGTTTGTTAAAGTGAAGCGATCAAAGTGTAAACTCATGTGTGTGCTATGACATGCGTTAGAAGAAAATGACCCGCGCCTTTTCGACCTCAGACTCGAGGGTAACATACACTTCTACCCCTTTGCTTTCTATGAAATCTTTAATTTCAAACGGGAATGCTTGTTTTGGGAGACCCACTAATGCAAGTGTTCGATCATAGTGGGTTGGACGTGCGCTTTCTATAGGATTTGAAGCTTTTGTGCTTGTGGGTGGAGACTCGACAGACGCCTGCCTTAGCCTCGCAGTTGTTGCGAGATGTCTATGAGGAATCGCTATCCGTATTGACAGACATGCTGGCCGGGATGTTCTAGTTAATGTGTAGCCTGTGGTTGATGAGCAGCCTCTTGCAAAAAGTCGACTTCCACGCATAAGGCTTCTTGGTGCCGACATGGTATAACTCAGCGAAGCATACCTACGCTAAACCAAGGAATAAATTAGATGCCTAGTGGCGATGCCGCAATTGATGAGTGCAGTGATGCCAAAATAAAGGAATAAGACCCCAGTGAGGAGCGCCAAGACTGGTATCGGTTGGAAGACCCGCCGTTCAGCACGCGCTAAAAACGCGTCATCGTGCAATGATGGCCTGACGCCCTGGTGTATCCCTTGTCGTTTCTCGCGTTAATATGTTCATCCAATGCCAAGTGTCTTAAGAAATTACCTTCGTAAAATCGCCCTATACGAGCGAGATGGTATACGACGCATGGATATAACACAATCAGACATTTGGCGCCATATTGCACAGAATTATGCCGGAAGGCAAATGAGCATAGTTGAGGCCAATCTTTATCACAACATCTATATCAGCTTCCAGTATACTTGGATACCCCGAAGAACACTATATCTTATTCTTTAAGATGGCTTGTTATTTAATGCAATCAAAGACGACATGTTTGCTCCTCGGATCTCGCCATCTCCCAACACCAGCTCACAATTGACGGCTCTACTCTTGGACTTCAAAGCAGCCACTTGGAGCAACGGGACAAAAGAGCTCTTTTTGAAACCATTCCTATTACCATTCAAGAAGTCAAGTATGATACATTAAACGATGCCATGCACAATGAAGTATGATAGCCATGCCTTGAAACGCCCCTACGCAACCGCTGTGCTACAAAAAAAACATTGAAACACCTAACTCTACTCTCATCGTAAATTTTAATAGTCAAAACTTAAGACAGACTTCGCTCGTAATTTTCATCGCTCTAGCACCAACCATAATATTATTCATCCGATAGAATCCATCACTGCAGTGCTTGCTCCAGATCATACCGACTTGTCACGTTCTGAGGCACAATCGCCACTAATATGTCTTTTGGCTGTTCAAATGCCCATTGGCAGTATGCCACCTTTCCAGTCGCAGAGGTTCATTGTCATCTTTTGCCTTTACATCGCTACTCGTTGGGCTCTGCGCAGCGTCTTCTTCTGGCTCGCTTTCATCAGAGCTGCTATAGTTTGGTCAATATTGTTTTGTAAGTTCTAGAACAGCGGAAAATATCTCACCTTTCGCATTTGGTTTCTTCGACTACCCAGAGAGTAGCAATGAAGTCGAGGTCGCGCCGGTGCATGGCCGATGGTGGTGCTATAACTGCAGCTTGTTCCTTGGTGTTGGAACGTCGTCGCTTGCTTGGAAGTCCTAGAATGGACCTGCTGGGAATGTAAACAGAACTTGGCTTAGTCAAGAGTGATGTGAATGTGCGCGACATTATGGGTCGGTAGAGACGAATGCAAGCACAATTAATGGAGTAGCGAATGTTAGAGAAGCGTTGCGCTCTGATGATTTGTGTGGAGAGAGACGTGAGGCGTCCTTATAAATCTTAAAATGCTAGCAAGTGTTACAGGATAATCGTTACCTTTGCGCAGAACCATATGGGATGTGTTGTCACATGGCAGTGTTGGATTCAGTACCCAGCACACAGCCACGTCGGGACCCACCCCCAATAATAGTCATCCCTTCCTGTCTACGGTGCGGCCTGCGCTTTCCATTCCAATGGAATGTCATCGCTCACACAAGAAACTCGTTTCTGACCCAATGTTGCTTGCACGCACGTCGAAAGTGGGTGCACAAAAGCGGGTGAGACTTACACTTAGCAACCGCAACTGCAACTGCATGCTGACGATATTAGCTAATGGCCTATAACGATATGAGCCATTAGAAGCGCAAAGTCCGATTCAACAAATTCAAGAAAGTACAATTTTCAATCCTATCATGAAAGCACGGGCTGTTGGGATGATATCAGCCGTGTCGGTGGATGAAGATGTATGCTGTGTATGGGGGCTGTAGACGAGATGATACAACTTCCAATCACGTCCAGAATAATCGAAGCAGTATTATTTGTTTTTGATACCCAAACGAATATCTAGGTTGTTCTTTAGTCTTACATAAAATGCGAGACTGTTGTGGGGGTATGAGTGGATCCCGTAGCGATGGGACGCATAATTGCGGCTCAGCTAGATATTGATATATTCCGAGGGGCCTGACAGCCTGACACCTCACCACGGCCACGATGCCAAGCCGGATTATGTATGACGTAGACACGTTATGACATCTGTTTACCTTGATTGGTAGTTTCGCCAAGACATCGGTCACCGCCCAGAGCAATAAGTGTCGAGATTCATGTTTGTCTACGACAAACATGTATGTAGATGTGCCAGCCTGATCTCGTCTTACTCTCGTTGCTAAACGTGTTTTTATGCACTTTGCACTTCTACTGCAATATTAAACCTACAATATAAAAATGAATCGGAAATGAGGATAGAATATGCAGATAGGCGGAAGAGGCAGACTTATATTGATTAAAGATGTTACGCTAGGCCATTCTACGATTGTTCTTCACGCCAGCCAAATGCTAGCGCCATGACGCCGATCAGAAGGAAATTCGTACGTTGCTCACGACTTTACTGTGACTCTGTTTCTCTTCATCTCAGTGCCAAATCCGATAAAAAAAATGAATTGCCCATAGCTGCGCTTTGAGCGGTGGGCTAAAATAATATTTACGCCGGAACGCCAAATGGTCCAATAGCCAACAAATAGACCGTCCCAGGCCAGCACGAATATGGATCACCATTGTGCCCCCCCCTTTTCTAACACAGAGATCCTATCGTGCCTTTTATTTTTTGGCTGGCTCCTCCATAATGAACTTCCACATAACTTCCGCAGCCGTCGTGGCCCCATCCATAGAGTTGAGCTTCTCCGCCAGGATCCTCGCCTTCGCAGCGTACGAGGGATCCTTGAGCACACTGATAACTGTTGACCGAATGTTCTTCGCCTTCCAGAACTGTTTCTGAACACGGACAGCCGCCCCCGCATTCATGGCGTTGTCCAAATTAGTCTGCTGCTCAACCTGCAATGCGACGCCAACAAGCGGCTTCCCAGCAGCCAAAGCACATTGCACCGTGCCCTGGCCTCCGTGGGTGATGATGACGTCCGCGAGAGCATTGGCTGCTGGCGCGGGGATGAATCGATCTGTGACCAAAAGACGTGGATCGCCAGCTGCAATCTCATTGGCCTTTTCGATCGAGCAGATGGACTTGGATGCTAGCACGACAGCATTCCAATTATCTGTAGGGTCGAGTTTCAATGCCTTGATTGCTTCGAAAAGGAACTCCTCGGTGCCTGAGCTGCCCATTGTCACTAGGATCGAGGCACCTGGTCCCTTAGTCAAATGCGTCGCAATGTCATCATCAAGTTTCGAATCGTTGCGAGCGTATAGTGGCCCAGTCAAGACAATATTCTTGGGGATGAGATGCAAATATTCTTGATGAAAGATGGGATGGTCGTTCACCAAGTTGAGGTCGGCCATGTTCATATCAAACAATGAGATGGGTCCCTTGATTGGCCATCCGCATGCCGCTGCCGCCGCTCCAAGACGTTTTTGAGTGAAGATGGGCGCCTTGATCATCAGTCCACTGGCCCACCAAGCCATCTTTTGCCTAATCGGTCGAGGAAGTCGTGTAAAAAGTGGCATCATATCTGGAAGATCGCGAACAAGACCATGGGCAAAAGCTCCAGGATGAAGCGGGACTGGCAAGAAGTTGATTGTCCTGATATCGAGGAGACGCGCAGCGATTGATGCTGGTGCCCACATACCGTGGAAAACGATGTCAGGCTTCAATTCTCGGAAAGCGGCCAGCTGACCTTCGATAAAGGTTTTGGCAATCTCTTCTGAGCCGAAGAATTCAGGCCAGTCCCAGCCTAGATCGTGCGCGACAGAGATACCCTTGACTCTTGGTTGGGCTGGCACAATGTTGAACCCAGCATCCGTTATCTGGTACTCAAACCTTGATCCGCAAGAGAGAAAGTCAATCTTGAGATTGACACTTGATGGGCACATATCCCGCAAAGCAATAGCCATTGCAATGGCACGGGTTGTATCTCCTGCATCTTGCCATGCTACACTGAGCACTATGTGAATGGACTTTTGTGCCATGGCTAAGAGACTGAGACGTGAAAACCTGTGGACTTGGGTATTTAAGAGTGAAAAGGCAGTAGCAAGGCAGAAAAAGATGGTTAGGAAGGCGGCTGAATGAACCAACGTCCTGAGTGGCCTATCTTAAAAGAAACGGCTAGGGGTATCCCCGCAGTACCAGTCCCTCAATCACATATGCGCAGCTATGGAACTTCCCCCTCCATGTCCGACCCCGGTGACAACCTATCGCTCAAACAAGGCATAGTGTTGTGCCAACACGGTTTGGACCTGACCAACGACAGGACACATGTTTCCGAGTGGATAAAGGAGTGTGCTATTTCTGGCTGCTATCTACTCAGTGACCAATACACGTACATACCGGCCAGCAAAGCAGCGGGGAACCGCAGCAGTCAAAGGGTGGCCACCCAACTCGTGTTACGATGTGCTTTGATTCGTGCTGCGGGACGATATCTTGCCCTATGAAAACGCCGCAACTAACGAGCCGGAAAGATATGGGAGGCTTGGTGAGCCGCTTTCAAGGCACTATATACGGGCCAAATCTAGAAAATCGCAGCTAACACAGCCCGCCGAATTCTGAGTGATATTTGTTTATCCGCTCCAACATTTTTGTTTTGCCCTCGTTAATTGACAATAAACTATTCCGGTTTTCGAAATAATTACTTCTTGTGATCGGTGTTGCGGTCTGACATGTCCCAGCCCCAAATCGCCGAGACCGGTACACGAGCACGCTTATCCCTTAGCTTAGCGATTAGCTGTGCAACCAACGATCAAAAGAAGGGCCTTCTGCGCCGACGTATCGTGGCACAGCCGACTCACTGATTTGTGCAACAAAAATCTCTCATGTGCATTTACCCGACGTCACCAAAGTCGAAGAACAAATTTCTTGTTTGCCGCCCTACAATTTCCGTATATGGGTGGAAGGTGGATAGAGTTGGAGGTTTATTGTTTCTATTGCGGCGGCGCATGGGATGTGCGGCTTGTGTTACACTCCGCATTGCTTAACCGAAGATCGACACCAACGAGAAAACACGTGCATGCACTTGCGGCGAATGAACGCTCGCGATATCCGCCTCAATCTGAGATGTGCCATGTTGGCCAGGCGCAAGCCAAGGCATGTTTGAGATTCGCAGCATGCACCACGCTCTATCGCCCCAGCGGCCCAAACCGTCACGGAAACTCAGCGGCGCCAACCTTTTGAAAATTAGGTATACAATCTGCTAGGTATCCCAGCATACAGTGGCAGCAAAGTCATGTACATAGTTTATTGCTTAACTCTACACACAAGCACACACAACCAGGCTGACCTCAACGCCACTGACGTCACTTCGTAGCGCCCATCTGCAATTCATCGCGGAGATCGGGGTTTACCTTTGCCGTGAGATACGACGAAAACTGCCCACTCGAGCGATACAGTTTCTTCCATGCAGGCGTGGGAGGAGCAAGCGGAGGAGCTTTGTTGGTCTCCAGCGCTGCTAGGGGCACACTCGATGTCCCGGCCCTGCCGCCGGCATGTTCCTTTTTATTCACGGACTCCATTTTCTCCTCATCTTGGGCTGTAGGAGCAGTGGGCGGCCCGGGCTTTTCTTTGACGCTGCGCCATTCCATGCCTAGGGCTGCGGGGAGAGCCAGACAGGCTACTATGAGTGCGGCGAAGAATGTGCCGTTGGTGAGGGAGTAGTTGTATGCTTCAAGTATGCGTTCTCGGAGCTCTGGTGGGATTGATGTTTTGAGATTTGTGGCTCCGCCTCCAAGGATGTGGTTTGGGTGGATGCCTATGCGTTCCAGGCCACTGGAGAATTTGGCAATGTACAGATTCTGTCCAACAGCTGCGAAGATGGCTCCGCCGAGCGTTTGGCATAGTGACAATACGGCCGTGCCAGTTGGGACGTCTTGCTTTGGGAGAACGATCTGCACAGCTAGGTTGGGGTGCTGCATGGTACAGCCGACTCCAAAGCCTAAAATGACTTGATAGCCTATCCACATACTGCTACTGGTGTTCACGTTCCAGGTCGTGAGAAGCCCCGTTCCTGTTGCCATGAAGCTGGATCCTAAAATCATGAATGGTGTGTAATACCCAATACGTTGTGTCAGACCACCTGACATGATGGAACCGATGACCACCGAGAGAACGAGGGGGATGGTATTGATACCAGACTGCATTGCGGACACCCCTTTGATAGCCTGAAACCACAGCGGTATGTAGATGGAAACTGTGAGCATCGTAGAGCCAACACAGAACTGGGAAAAGCCACCAAACGCCACACTCCGCTGGAAGAGGATCCGGGCTGGTACTGTCGCTGTCGTATTCCGAGTGAAGTATTGCCATACCACAAATGCAGCAAAAAGCATGGCAAAGACAACCAAGAGAGCGACGATTCGAGGCGAGCTCCAGGAGTATTTTTCTGCACCCCATTCCAAAGCCAATAACAAACACGTGATTGCTGGAAGGAAGAGTACCGCCCCCAATGGATCCAGGTTCTTAACTGTCTCTTTCCAATTCGCTAACTTTGGTTTTCGCTCCTCTAATTTTAGCAAGAAGATAACCACCAGTATCGTTAGTCCTCCAAGTGGTAGGTTGATATAAAAACACCACCTCCATGTCGCCTTGCTGCCGGTAAAAGCACCACCCAGCAACGGCCCTGCGACACTTGCCACGCCAAAGCACGCCCCGAATAGGCCTTGCAACAAGGGCCGCCGATGGAGCGGTACCGTGTTCAACATGATCAGAATTGCGCCCGTGAAGATGCCGCTGCTTCCAAGTCCTGCAACTGCTCTGCCTATGATTAACATTATGCTCGACTGCGCGGCGCCGCACACCGCACTCCCCGCCTCAAAGAGAAAGATGCCAGATAGAAAGACCTTCTTGGTAGGGAAAAAAGTATATACACGTCCGTAGAGGAGAATAAAGCCAGCGGAAGTGAGCATGTAGGAGCTGCCGTACCAGCCAATGTCAGATATGCTATTGAATTCGTTCGTGATTGCGGGTATCGCAGGGCCGATGATGGTTCTGTCAAGCGCAACGAGAAAGATGGAGATGTACAGGGATACCATGATGACAGCCGTTTTGGCCGCTGATGGGTATGCAGGCGGGCTTCCGGGTTCAGTGTGCTCTTCATCGTCTGGAATAGTTGGTTCGTCATCTGCAGAGTGCGCTTCTCGGAGGTTGCTCTTCATGCTAATGTGCTTTTCTCGTGGCTTCACTAGGCAAATCTCTGAGTCTGCAATATCGCTCTGTCGTATTGTGTTTGGTCGTGAGAAGCTCGAGCGCTTCGAAGTGCGGTAGGAGTCCATCATTTCAGGCACTTCGTCGTCCCTATCGCATGTTGCCCATGGTCCTTCTCGGCTCTTACGTTCCTGATCACCCATTTCCAAAGTCACCTTTGAACTTTTCGACGCGCTACTGAACCCACGTGAACGGGTTGAGCGAAAATTGTCTTGTCCTACTGATTGAATCGAATATGTGTCGGTGGATCTCCGATAAGAGGATGGTGGTCTTGAAAATGCTTCCTCGCAATCACTGGCCAGGTCTGCAATAATATCTTCAATCAAATCTCGCTCGGCTTGGGACACCTGAGGGTTTCCCGTCTCCCGCCCCATTAGAGGAGGACAGTTGGAGCGTCGTGGGTCTGCCATTCTAGCCGTTTGAGATTTATGTATAATATTTGTTTTTATCCCGTATGGGATAATAATTAATCGAATAGTGAAAGGGGATCGTGCTTTTGTGAAGGCTAGGAATGACGCATGCAGGAACTATAAGATACAAGCCCGGATGTCATTAGGCATTGGAAGAAGAACAGGACGGGGTCTCAACAACATAATCCATCCGTGACAAGGCTCGGACGAGGATGCAAAGAGTAAGAATGACACGCCTACGGCGACCCGGCACCTTCGACTTCGCGATGACAGACCTTGAGAGTCGGCACGCAAATCTCAAGAAACACCGACAGCGCAGCCACATAGATGAGCTATCAATAGGAATCCACTGACCCCTAGATTGGCGCCATCGAGAATATGCAGGTCTGCCTATCAATCTCGTGTGCTACTGTGCGATGAGCGCAGTCCGGGAATTGGTTTTGGGGAGCCGACGCCACAACCGAGACATCCGGCCTGGGCACAAGGGCTCAGTGATTGCATGGCGCAGGCTAAGTGATGACTACATGAATTCGGTAGTCTGACAGCGGCGATAAGGACGAGGCAGTATGAAGGCTGTGTCTTTTGGTGGTTACCCGTCGTGGTTTACTTGTGACGGAAGCGGGACGGTAAATACCGCGCCAGTCTGGGATCTACGCACAAATCATCCAAATGTCAACTCTCCACCTTTGCTTCGATAATAGTAAACGACTTCTGCACGTTTATTTGAGACAAAGATGTGCACGAATTATGTCTATCCTATTAGCTTTACCTTACAAATGTACCTCTAGCACGTTTGCGCCTTGACAGATAATGATTTGACATGTTCTGTGAAACAGCCTTCACTGACCGATTTGACACCGTCTAGTATTTCAAATCCAATCGTGTAAAACCCACAGGAAACATTTTTCCTCAATATCATTTCAATTACTCAATTCGTGATCTTCACGAATTTCATGCCATCAATACTCGCAATGTAGAATAAAATGGCATTATGATTTCTAAAAACGACAGTAAGCAACGTCCCAGCACTTGGGAGCGTCTAATATTAGTCGACTCTCGGCCAGCAAGCAAGTCTATCAAGAGGGGTATATAACGAAATATAAACGAGGGTGGTAGTCGCCGCAGTGCGATCGAGTCCGACATTAAAATGGCTTTCGAAACAAAAAAACAAATTTCCACAACGCTAGGTATGTCGTAGGGTTGGAAAGGGTTCTAGAGAATGAGAAAGGGGGATGAAGATGGAAGGCTCATATGGCATTCATCTTTCCCATTTCGAGGCCTACGTCTTCAGTCTTGACGCGTTCGCCATCTGGGCCTCGCCTGCCGCCGCCAACAAGGCCCCAGATTCCCAGGCCGGCGACGAGCCAGGCGATGATGACAAAGGGTATCATTAGGGCGCGACTGGCAAGTTCATTCGTGCATTGTACACCATAATCATCTTGGACCATGGAAGCGCCTCGGACATCCTTGAGTTCACAAGCCCATGTTTCGAGGTCAAATGTGCCGACTCGGTAGCGGAAAAAGTTTTCGCTATTGTCGTCATCGTTGTCCATACGTGAGGCATGGAAGTTGACGTAGCCATCGCGGAAGTGCGAGGTGTTCCTGTGAGTGACGAAGATGGAGACCAAGGCGAAGAGAATTAGGATGCTATTGCCAATGTGGAGAAACATGATGTTGCGGCGAAACGCCCATGACTGTGTCTGTATCTTGGTTAATTTAAAACCGCCGAGTGAGTGAGGAGATCTACATACCCGCTTGCCATTCTTCCAGTCTATGCCAACAAAGCCGAGATGTGCTAGACCTAGGCAAACACTGAGTACAGAGGCAACGAGTGCTAATTTTGCTGGAGCTTGGTGCAACAACTTTGGCAGAGCGGCCATAACAACTGATATGCCGGGCTCTCCATCTGGTTCCGTTGTCTCAAAAACGAAACCTCTATCATGATTCTCTTCGATGAAATTATATGTCATCGCTTTGAGTGTGATGACGGGTGTGGAGATCAAAATGAGGAGAGTCAAGGAGATGGCGTATAGGACCCGCGAGATACGGTGATGTGGACAGCCACTGGCCATAGGTCGATTGAAGACAGGTGGATCCTCGTTTTTTTGTGGTTGGAATAGCGATGTGACCTTGTCCGGAACCTTGAACTCGACCTTTTTCAGAATAGAAGCCATGGTTCCTCTGGTTTGAAAGGGTAGTAGTAAGTCCGGAGTCAAGACGCAGGCTCGTATTAGTTAATGCGTATATCAGAGAGTAGGTGTTGCACGGCTGTTTTAGTCCGGTCGGGACAGACGAGGGAAGTGGTCCTCTTCGAGGTCGAAAAATTAGGTACAGAGGATACAGATTGCAAGTGTGAGCGACGCAATGTAGATAGATATTGCAGTCATAGAACCGTGGCACTTGTGCCGCTGCCTGGACCGCCACTACCTAGTTTCGTGATCGCTCACATCTCAGGGCTGGTCAATGGGGTCGGCTATCAATGCTATCGAACCGGCATAGGGCTGCAACGTGGCTTGAGACCAGGCCTTGCTTGAACGGTTCTGTTGTTCCCGACTTAATCTGTAGATAGGGTAATGCTGTTGTGAAGTGTCAAACGGTGATGGTGGTTCATGATTGGCTTGTGCGGCGAAGCGAGACGAGTGAGGTTTGAGATACGTGACGTGCACGTTCCATTCCTGGAACCGATTCGAGGTTATTATGTCGCAATAAACTGCGCAACTAAGCGTCGGACGAATGCTCATGCCTGCCATAAAGAAGGATAGAAGACGTTATAAGAGGCACAAAGGCTGTAATGACGATGCATATGATTGACATCCCTCTGGCAGTCGCGTGTGTATCACCTATAGAATGTTCTGCATGACAATAATATGGCACCACACCCCGCGTGGGATGGCAGATCAGCTCGGCATATATTGGTAGCGAAGTAACAAACAGTGGCGGCGCATTGAAAGACTTGTCCGTGAGGGCGTACGTGGTGTTCTTGGGAGGGTTGCTTCGGGACGAAGGTTCCATATCTGGCACCAAGACAGAGGCATGGCCATGCGGATAATTGTTCGCATTGCACACTCCCTACCTGTACCATAGTATATGTCCAGTGGACGTGTCACAAGGGGTGCTTGCCAGTGGTGCTATACTCGCCTCAAGGTTGAGCAGAGGATAGCCTGCCCTGTCTGACGTGTCCATCTATCCAAAGGAGAGCAGTTTGTGACACCAGGCCATTAAGGAGGCCAGATTAAAGTTGGTGTTGAGTGTGTTGTGCTATGTGAAGGGACAAGGGTGAGCACTGAGGCGTTGGGGGGTTGTCATCGAGTCCTCAGACGCTAAAACGACGCAAGTCGCGACCAACCCAACGCGTCAGGTCAGGAGCATCAATAGAGCCACCAACTATCCCAACACCGTGTCCGCGTCACCACATGTCATGGCCTTCACTTCTCTAAACACCCAAGCGAGAGTACCGCAGCCGCCTGCTATGCCATCTGCAGGCGCAAATTCCGCGGTTGTTGTTGTTGCCCCTGCCAGGCCGCATCCTGAGGAAATTGACACCGCATTCGCGAATAACCATGAGCTGCGAAAGCGTGTCCATGCCGCTATAGGTAGGCCGTCTTATTGCTGTGGACCAGCATAGAGACAAGATAGGCTGACAATGCAACAGACGAGCACCCCACCCAAACTGATCTTTTTCGCGACATCTCAACCTACATTCTCCATTGTGCCACTCCGCCAGCCGTTGAGCCCGCAGCTAAGAAGCGCAAGCTGGAATCAAGCAATGGTGCTCAGGCTGCTTCGGCAGCATCAGGAGCCACCTTGGCCAGCAGCGCAACCAAAGCATGGCGGTCATATCCTGCCGTGAGCTTTTCTCTGCCACAACGGAAGAAGTTCACTCTCGAGCTTGTCGATAAGAAAGATGGTGGTGTTCGAGGTGTTGGTGCTGATGGCAAGGTTGAGTTCAGCATACCGTGGAAGGATGTCGACCAGGTCTTCTGTCTTCCGGTGCCCGAGAAGGCAAAGAAACAACACAACTTCATCATTATACCTGTGCATGGCGATGGCGTGAACCCTGTTCCTGAGGGCCGCGAGGCGCCGCCGCCTGACCCCATAGTATGGACCTTCGAGGAAGCTACAGGGAAGAACATTGTTGAAGGAGAAGATCCAGGCCCAGGCCCTATGGCTGAAGCAATACATCATTGTCTGATACAAGCAGGCACAGGCAAAGAGGTCATCTTCCCAGATGCGGACGATTTCGCGAGCGCAATTCCAGAGAGCCATCGCAAAGGCGAGAAGGCGTATCATGTCAAAGCTCACAGGGGAAGCAAGGAAGGTTCGTCACTTCTCTCAAAGGCTCGAAGCCATACAGGGCAACTTCTGACAGCTCCGTATAGGCTACCTGTTCTTCACCTCTGTCGGCATTCTCTACGGCTTCAAGAAGCCGCTTGCCTACTTTGACTTTGCTACAATCAACAGTATAGCTTACGCGGCTGTCCTGCGCAACACATTCAACCTCGTCATCACTACCCAAACACAAGAAATTGAATTCGGTATGCTAGACCAAGCCGACTATTCCGGCATAAATGATTACGTACAGAACCACGGCCTACAGGACGCTAGTCTCGCTGCTGCACGCCGCGCAAAGAAGCTGAACGTCAATAAGAATAAGAATAAGGAGAATGGTGCAAATGGCGCGACGGCAGACGCTACAGCAGACGACGTTGAGGAGGAAGAAGGCGAATTGCAAAAGGCAGAGAGGGAATTGCAAGATCAAGAAGATGAAGAGGAAGAGGACTATAATCCAGGCAGCGAAGGCGAGAGTGAAGGTTCAGGCTCAGACAGTGACGATGAGGATGGTGGAGGCGGCTATGACGAGGACGACGGTGCTGATGATGGCGAAGAAATGGAGCAATAACGGTTTCTAAATGCTACACCATAACGCAGAGAAACTAGTCGTCTGTTGACATCGCACAGCTAGCTGTCCCCACAACTTTGGTGGCTTTGGTGTTGGTGCATGCGCCGTTCGCCAATACCCTTCTCGCCAAGACATTTATATTGGCACAGCTTTATTGTCACCCGTGCCACACTGGGATCAATATATCAGCGGCTTACTTTCATCAGTTGTCGTCATCTAGCCTAGCTGTCCTTTACTTGCCTTCTGCATTGTTTCTTTCGCAATGGTCCTGCAGTCATTCATTTCTTTTGAAACACCGCTGATCATGCGCTAACATTTACCCGCTCGTATGCACAACCATAACCCGCGACAGTTGCGCATTGGGATCTCCAGCCCCAGCCCTGCGACTATCAAAATCTAGCACCCCTCTGGGAGTACAAGGGCACGATGAGGATTGCCACGTTTTGGCATGCGTTATGGTTCTTAGCGTTGTTGGCTGTCCTCACATTAGCGATTGTGTTCTATACGCTTAATTGGACACGAGGAGACATTCTGAAAGAGTATGGATTGGGACTTAGGGCTGGGTGGCGCAAGCCCAGTAACAATCATAACAAAACCAATGGTTTAGGAAACGAAGAGGCAGAATTGCCAATGCATGTACACCCAATTGAGCATTTAATGAACACCGGGACCAAGACATTTGACAAAATGGTCAAAAATGAGATACATACTTTGGAACAAGCAGCAGCACAATACCGAAAACTTCGAGGTCGGTATCCTCCACCTGGCTTTTCAGCGTGGTACGCCTATGCAGTTGAGCACAATGCTATCGTCAATGAGAGATTCTGGGACCAGATCTACCACGACCTCGCGCCGTTTTGGAGCATTGACCCACTGTTACTGCGAAAGCAAACACATGTATTTTCACCAAAGATATCAATCCGGAATAGCAAAGTCGTGGCAAAGGCCCACAACCAGCACTCCAAGCTAGGGAATTGGGAAAACATGCTTACAGCTCTGGCCAATGAGCCCCGTGTCCAACTTCCAGACCTTGACATACCAGTCAATGTGAACAACGAACCAGCCATGTTAGTCCCGTGGGAAACCATCGACACTGCCCTATCCATGAGTCGGAAAATGATGCTCGAGCCCGTGGATATCATGTCCAAGTTCTCTGGCCTCGGGAACATTGAAAATACGACTGGAATGTATGACTGGAAACCTGAGTGGCTAGGTCCGCGCCTGACGCATCCGGCTTCGCACCTTGGACCCCGACCACTCTGGTCTCTCGTAAGGCTTGCATGCCCACCAAAGAGCGCGGCTCGAGACACAGGTGTATTCAATGATATCTGGGATCCGGAGGGCGGGACGAAGGAAGAGCATTCTGCGGCTGCGCTTTTGCCACTCGAGAAACCGAAGGGCACGGTCAAGGGATATATAGGTACAAACTGGACACGGGCGATTGACGCATGTGAACGTCCGAATTTACAAGGGCTACATAGTGCGTTTGTGAGCCCAAAAGAGATGGGCGTGGCGACCAAAGTCTTTCCCTTGTTTGGTGACACGAAGTTCTCTATGAGCAATGAGGTTTTGCTTCCGAGCGCGGCGGAGTGGAACAGATTGACCGTTACTTCTGGATCAGATATCGTGTCTTGGGAAGATAAAGAAACGAAGCTATTTTGGCGAGGCGCGGCAACAGAGGCTAATTTACCAGCTCGTTATTGGCAGCGTTTTCAGCGCGAACGGCTGGTGTCAATGTTGAACGCCACACATATTGAGATCGCCGAGGCGTTGCTTCATGCGGGAAATGAGAGTACCGTGGGTGTTGGATACGCAAAGAATTTTCGGCTCCTTCCGGCGAACGGCTATGTTTTGAAGAGCCAGACTGGGGGAAATCTCGCAGAATGGGTAAACAGGTGGGCAGATGTAGGATTCACTGATTTAAACTGTGTTTCTGACCCAGAAGGATGCGAGGCTCTTGGGCAGTATTTTTCCACTAAAGAAGTGCCGGCACTGGATCAACATGCAAAAGCAAAATACGCAGTCACATTGGATGATACCGATACCCTTCTTTCCGACCAGCTCCGCGATTCAAAAGTCACACTTCGAGCAAGTATTTATCGCCAATGGTTCGATAGTCGACTCGTTCCCTGGCACCATTTTGTTCCCATGGACAACACATTTGTCGATTTATACAGTATCATGGAATACTTTCTCGGAACACGTGTTCGGAGTAAAGCAAAAGACTTCTCACACACAACGGTTGAAGTGCAAGAACATGAGCATCATTTCAAAACGACAGGTGGAAATGAGCATATCGGCAATAATAGTGACGCTAAAGATTCATCTTTCTCACAAAGTGGAAATGAGCCACACGTTACTTCCTCCTCACGCATACATTCAAGTTCTAAACGCGCTTCCGGTTACGCGCACGATGATGAAGCGCGTAACATTGCAGTGGCAGGCAAAGAATGGGCTGATAAAGTATTGAGGAGTGAAGATGTATTGATATATGTATACCGACTTCTGTTGGAGTATGCGAGGGTCGTAGATGATAAAAGAGAGCGATTAGGGTGGGTTGAGGATTTGACTAGCTAAGCAAGAGAGAGCCCGGGGTGTGGTGCTGTAACTTCCTCAAATCATGACATACTGAATCGAAACCAACAATCACCAATGAAACCATCCTTCAGCCTATGATCCTAATCTCCAAGACACTTCAACGAATACACACTCTCAACGCATACGGCTACACCCTTGGTCGGCGTTGATTCTACGATCCTAATATCCTCGATACCAACGAAACCCTTGCCTACTTCGCATATGAACACACTCGCCTTCGCCCTAGAATCGTTTACACGCATGCATACATTCTTCGTCATCCTCACCTGCGCATTCGCAATCCTCATTCCTATCCTCAGTGCTCAATTTCTCTCCTACGACAAGAGCAAAACGGAAGAACAAGATGGCTGTGGCAAATCTATTATATCATCTCAACGATCCAACACTGATGGTAGTGATGCGCACGCGAAGCCTTCCCGGTGGGCAAACGAGAAGCCACTTCGAAAACCTTGGGATCCGCCCTTTCCATCGTCTTCAAAGAGTAGAAAGGAGACAGATTGGCTTATTCTGCCGAAGGTTTCGCCAAGAACAGCATTTGTGCATAGTGACGGCGATGGAGCTGGAGAGCACGAGAACACAACAGCCGACCTAGACACACAATCCATCACAACAGATGATGAGACATCCTATAGCAAGTAGTACAAAGCTATCATATCAGTAGTATGGAAGATCGTCGGCGTCTTGACTGGCATATTACTCGTCCTTTTATCCATAATACTAATTATTTACTGTCTGGCGTGGTTCATCGTCTACCACACAGAAGCCCGACTAGGCGAAGCACGACGAGGGCTAAGGCAAGGAGGCGAGATGCGATTGTGTCTCTGCTCGCGGGGATAGTTCAGTTGTCTCCAAAGGAAAAAATGTGGCTTGAAACCAACTCATTTTGAGATATCAGCTCGCTCCTAAATCCTTGTATGCCCCGTCCTCCCCGCCTTCTCCGCCTCACTCACATCTCCTTTCTCCATCCTACTCTCGATCCCACCACTATGACCCCCACTAGGCCCACTACTGGCCGAACTACGACTGGCGATCCTAACTGCCTCCTCCACCGCTATCGCCACAATATTCGGTCGCTCCACCTGTTTTGCCGTCTCCGGATTCGCAGGCGGCTTAAACAACGCCGCCTCATGGTCATCAAAATCCTGCCCCGGATTCACAGTCTGATACTCGGCAATCTTGACCATGCGATACGTGCCGAACGCCAACAACGTCCCCATGCACGGCCCAAACCAATAGATATAATGATACGACGGGAAATTCCGCGTAATGACACAGGGCCCGAACGACCGCGCAGGATTCAGGCTTCCGCCCGTGAAAAAGACACCGACCATTTCTGCCACGAACAACGCGAGGCCGATGCCGATGGGGGCGAGGTACGTTGCTTTGTGTTTTTCGGCCGCGAGCATGAAGATTGTGAAGATGAGGAGAGACGTCAAGAACATTTCGAGGAAGACGCCCATCGTGGGGGTGACGCCTGTGCCAAGGGTTGTGGATACGTTAAGGGGGCCAGGGAGGATGGCGGATATTATGCCTGCGGAACATATGCCTGCGAGCATTTGGGCAACGAAACAGAGGCCTGCGCGGGTTGCAGATATGGCGCCGATTAGATAGAGGCCGAGGGTTACCTAGAGTGGTTGTCAGGCTTTATTCTTTTAATACTTGTTTTTGGTATTCCTTCACTTTGGGTTTTGGGGGCTGGGTGTGTTGTTGACTTACAGCAGGGTTGAATAACCCTCCACTGACGCGGAAGAATACCCAGACATTAATCATTAGACTGAATCCGAATATCAAGCTTATGTATAACAGGACACTCGTGTTTGGAGCTTGTGTGATTCCATTTTGTTGCTGGCCAGCTGTTGCTCGATCGCTGAATATTGCGGCCGTATTAGCGACTTGCGTTCCTCCGAACGCAAAAACTGAGAGGGTTCAGTTAATAAATCTCTCCAATTATGATCCGCATCGCGAATTGAAGATAGGATATCCGATTGGCTTACATAGGAATAGGAATGTGCCAGCAAACTCGGCAAAAGCAGCCACCAGCTCATTCCGCCATCTATTTGTCACCCAACCACTTAGGGCATTTCTTCTCGGCGAATTATTCCCATTGCCTAGTTCGTTCGAGGGCGTTGATGCGTCTCGTTTGCGGAGGGGAAGGATATTGCGTGGGGGAGCCATCACAGCCTGATCACTTTCATATATTCACAGCGCCCCCAGGCTAGAAGAGAGATAAACAATGAAGACGTTGATAGAATAGTTGGATCCGATTGAAAGGTACCAAAAAGAATAGATATTGGGGGAAAGAGACGTGAACCAAAATCCTCAGCCGAAGTGCATGCATTCAATAATTATCTTCTCCACGGACAGCTCACAAGAGTGACGTCTCCCACTAAATCAACGCCACCGTCATCAGCGGCCTTTGACGTGTCCGGCCATCCTCCCTCCACGGCTCACCGACTACCCTTCACGCCCCCAAATGTCGACGCTACCCGCTCAGAACCATGGGTTTCGCAAATATCGACCCAACCACCGCCTATGCCGCGCGCCTTTCCCTACATATGCAAGCCCTAGCGCACCATCATCGGCCTCTGTTATCCGCAGTTAGCGCGATACGGGGAGTTGTTAGCGAATTTGCTGTTCAGCTGGATGCAGCGTGGCTTTTGCACAACGGTTTAGTGGGCGATGTACTCAATGCAATTGACGCATGGGGTGTGTTAGCGTCGCGCTAGTGCGGATGGTGTCATGAATGGAGAGAGTTATGTATGCGATCGATCGCTTTTGTTTGCAAATCATAAAGACCGTTGTTTCTTGGGCCCAAAGTTCAGGGAAGTTGTCGTAGTCGTGCTCTTGGGACTGGCTGAAACGGCACGGTTTTGGATCATCGGGGCATGCGACACATGTCAAGACAGCTAGGCCTTGTCGGAGATGCGGGGGTTCAATCAGCCATTATCAAATATGGAGTAAGATTTCTACAAATTATGTTTTTATTATTGAGCAACTAACAACTATCCTTACGTAACCGGACCACCCCCGAGATCGGATAAATCACTGGTACTTTATGTTTGTAGCTATTTTGATCTCGCACAAAGGTCTCTATATATGAATTAAGTACTTGCCGTAGGCCAACAGGAGATAGCGAAGGGATGACGAATAGTATTTCAATTTGAGTACTACTGGTATGGGAAAATAATACTTGCTTTACTCTGTTCGCAAGTGCAAAACCTTTTATGCGCTGGTGTAGCGCATCAACCCCGCTTTAGACCAATACTATACAACGTCATGATTTCTAGCGTATCGGCCCCGCTCCCGACTAGTACCAGAGTTCCCAAGGATCTCAAGGATTCCGGGGACCTTCGTTACAGAGAGCCTCTCTTACACCGTAAATCGATCCTAATACTCTCGGGCCTAATATTGAGCCTAATCGTTTCTGATATGGATAAAATAGCTGTATCCGAACGAGAGAAGCCGTGCGCTATATTGGGCAATGTGGTTAGCCATATAGCAGCCGTGGAGTGCGGATTTATCTAGTATTGCTACACTAATCGCTACCTTCCCGATTGAGGCTAATAGATTTCTAGTTAGTGCAAGAAGATTTTCATGTCTTATATAAGTACAATACCTTACAAAACCCGTTCATAGGGTGGTACACCTCAAACCACTTGAATTTCAGCCATGGTTGCAAATCACGTGCGCTTAGCAATCGTCTACCGTCTATCTCACTAGTTACCCGTAATGGAACAAACCATCATGACGGAAAAAATTCGATACTTTGACTTTGAAGCTAAAAGCAGTCTGTACACCTCTTGAAACTTATTGTTATTTCGCCGCGTCTCATACTACGACTACTTCTTCATCCCTAACCCCCTGCTAATGTGAAAATTACCTTTGCGTTGATGCCTTCCAGGCTAACTCCCTATAGCCACTACCGCGCATCTATGACTATCACAACCCATCAAGCGCCTACATCTAGGCTAAGGCTCGGATAGTATCTGGGAGAATTATTCTGCTGTAAGGCTGCGAGTGGCAATCAATTCATGCGGGATCGCCATCTCTGTCGGTACCTCTAACAAAAGTTATCCAATTAGGGCGATCACCGACCCTCAGCAAAACGACTCACGTTCCTGCAATACGACATATCTTCATTAGATAATATGTGGCTGTGTAGCTAGTGGCTGCATCCTTTGCGCTAGCGCCGAACAGCTCTGCCAGCCCAGTTGACGCTGCAGCGTTCAGCCACAGCAGCCTTGCTGCACCCAAGATGAACGGTAACGTCTCTGACGCCCAGGGGACGGTCTCGCCGCCTTGCGAACTTACGCAGGAGCCTGCCCAGAACCATAACGTCCGCTACGGCCCTGATCGCGCGCCGCATTATGGATGGCCTTTCAGGAGCCGCAAGCGTGATAGCTGTCGTCGACATATCCGCCAAGGTCGCGTCGCTATGCTTCCAGTACTCAGTCGCCGTCAAGGGCGCAAAGAGAGACATAGAACGCCTCCAACAAAAGGTGAACGATGTCAAGAATATCCTTGAACAACTTCAGAGACTTCTAGACAAGCAGGACAAATCGCAGCTCTCAACTACACGTACATTACTTGACCCGCTCCAAACATGTAATCAGGAGTTGAATAGGCTCGAGGCCAAACTCAAGGCCAACTTCGAGCCTAGCCGAGGGCGTAAAGCAATGCAGCGGTTTGGTATACGAGCTTTGAAATGGCCATTGACAAGCAAAGAGGTGGAGAAGACTGTTGATAATCTTGAGAAATACGAAAACACTTTTAGCCTTGCGCTTCAAATTGATCAGACGTAAGTAATATGCGCAGAGGCTACAAATAAAAGCTAACGACGAACATATACAGAGCGCTCAATCTTCGGGTCGACCGGAAGATTGATACGCTATTATTGCCTACCGCTGAAGGCGCTTCTTTCGACTCATTTATGGAAGAGCATAACTCGACATGTCTCCCGAACACCCGCACCGAGTTGTTGGATCATATACAAGGATGGGCGAAAAATCAGAGCGGCAAACCTATATTCTGGCTGAACGGTGCGGCAGGCACAGGAAAGTCTACGATTGCTCGCACTGTTGCCCGGGCCTTCGCCGACCAACAACAACTTGGAGCCAGCTTCTTCTTTAAGAAAGGTGAGAGGGAGCGCGGCGAAGCCAAGCGATTTTTTACTACGATCGCGACACAGCTGGCTATTCGTGTATCGGAGATAGAGCACGGAATTAAGAAGGCGATCGATACCGATCCAGCCATATCTGAGAAGGCTCTGAAGGATCAATTCGAGAAATTAATCTTCCAACCGCTCTCAGAAGCGGCGCATCTGCCAGCCTCAGTACTACTTATCGTAATAGATGCGTTAGACGAATGCGAGCAGGATAGCGATATCCGCACGATCCTCCAGCTGCTCTCCCAAACCGGGAATCTTGGATCAGTGTCGCTCCGGATTTTCGTAACAAGCCGACCGGAACTACATATCCGCCTCGGATTCAGGCAGATGCCCGACGGCTCATACGAAGACCTAGTTCTACATGAGGTTGCGAAGCAAACGATCCAACATGACATACGCATCTACTTCGAGCATGAACTAGCGCGAGTACAACAGGAACGATCGCTGTCTACAGGCTGGCCTGGTGTAGATCAAATCGAGGCGCTCGTGGCACAAGCAGTCCCACTGTTTATCTTCGCTGCTACTGCGTGTCGATATATTAGCGATCGACGAGATAATCCAAAGAAACGCTTAGAGATTATTTTAGGGTATCAAAGGGCGAAAGTCTCGAAACTTGATGCGACGTATCTCCCTATCCTCGATCAGCTGTTTGACGAAGGTGATGAGGAAGACAGAGAGAGATGGGCCTGTGAGTTTCGAGAAATAGTGGGGAGTATCGTTGTTCTAGAGACTCCTCTTTCGGCTGCGTCGCTTGCCCACCTCCTTCACATACCCAAGGATGACATCAGTTGCCGACTGGATTCTCTACACTCTGTTCTAAGCATCCCAGACAGCGACGACGTGCCAGTGCGACTTCTACACCTGTCATTTCGGGAATTCCTTGTCGATATATCGAAAAAGGAGAAGAGCCCGTTCTGGGTAGATGAGAGAGCGAGACACGAGAAGCTAGCATCCCGTTGCCTTGAACTCATGTCCAGCCCCGACGGCTTGCGACGGAACATGTGTGGCTTACGGCCTGGGAGTCCGAGAAGCGAAGTTAGTAAAGGAATGATCACGAGTCATCTATCACCCGAATTGCAGTATGCTTGCCGTTACTGGGTATATCATCTTAAGCAGAGCCAGCGCCATGTCAGCGACAAGGACTCTACAGATATATTTCTCCGAAAACACTTCCTTCACTGGCTCGAAGCGATGAGTCTGATCGGAGATGTGAACAAATGTACTTACTTACTAGAAACGCTCTATATGCTAGTTGATGTAGGGAATTCATCACTTTATTACATCGTATTACACTAACATACCACACAGTTATCGAACACTACTGTCTCTCTATTTCTCCAAGATGCTCGACGATTCACGCTTCGATTCCGACATATACTCGAAGATACTCCTCTACAAATATATTCCTCAGCTCTTATTTTTGCACCGGAGGCGAGTATAGTACGGAAAGCTTTCGTGGACGAAATGCCGGAGTGGATTAAGGCGCTTTCAAAGAGGGAAGAAGACTGGGGTGCTTGCCGCAGCGTGCTCGAGGGACATACCCACTGGGTCAGCGCCGTCGCCTTCTCGCCGGATGGTCAGCTGGTTGCATCAGCCTCTGACGACAACACGGTGCGGGTGTGGGAGGTGGTAACGGGGTCATGTCGCAGCGTGCTCGAGGGCCATACCGAATCTGTCAAGGCCATCGCCTTCTCGCCGGACGGCCGGCTAGTTGCGTCGGCCTCTGACGACAATACAGTGCGGGTGTGGGAGGTAGCGACGGGGTCGTGCTGCAGTGTACTCGAGGGCCATATCGACTGGGTCAGGGCTATCGCCTTCTCGCCAGACGGCCAGCTGGTCTTGTCGGCTTCTGAAGACAGCACGGCGCGGGTGTGGGAGGTGGCGACAGGGTCATGCCGCAGCGTGCTCGAGGGCCATACCAAACCTGTCAGGGCCATCGCCTTCTCGCCGGACGGCCAGCTAGTCTTGTTGGCCTCTAACGACGACACGGTGCGGGTGTGGGAGGCGGCGACGGGGTCGTGCTGCAGCGTGCTCGAGGGCCATACCAGCTGGGTTAGGGCCGCTGCCTTCTCGCCAGATGGTCAGCTGATTGCGTCGGCCTCTGAAGACGGCACGGCGCGGGTGTGGGAGGTGGCGACGGGGTCGTGCCGTAGTATACTCGAGAGCCATACCTACTCCATCAGCACTATCGCCTTCTCGCCGGACGGCCAGCTAGTCGCGTCAGCCTCTGAGGACAATACGGTGCGGGTGTGGGAGGTAGCGACGGGGTCGTGCCGCAGTGTACTCGAGGGACATACCCACTGGGTCAGGGCTATTGCCTTCTCGCCGGACGGCCAGCTGGTCTTGTCGGCTTCTGAAGACAGCACGGCGCGGGTGTGGGAGGTGGCGACAGGGTCATGCCGCAGCGTGCTCGAGGGACATACCGACTTTGTCAGGGCCATCGCCTTCTCGCCGGACGGCCAGTTGGTCGCGTCGGCCTCTGAAGACGACACGGTGCGGGTGTGGGAGGTGGCGATGGGGTCGTGCCGCAGCGTGCCTGAGGGTCATACTGACTCTGTTAGTGCTGTCGCCTTCTCGCCGGATGGTCAGCTGATCGCGTCGGCCTCTAGGGACAGGACGGTGTGGGTGTGGGAGGTGGCGACGGGGTTGTGCTGCAACGTGCTCGAGGGCCATACCAGCTCTGTTAGTGCTGCCGCCTTCTCGCCGGATGGTCAGCTGATCGCGTCGGCCTCTAGGGACAGGACGGTGCGGGTGTGGGAGGTGGCGACGGGGTTGTGCCGCAGCGTGCTCAAGGGCTATACCTTCGTTGGGGCCATCGCCTTCTCGCCGGACGGCCAGATGGTCGAAACAAATCGAGGTAATATTCCTCTGTCTTCTCCTACTACGTCATTGCCCTCAAACCAAAGAGCCCAGCTATCTCATGTCTTCGTACAAGATCAGTGGATCTGTTTAGATCAACAGCGGTTGCTATGGCTTCCTTCTGAATATCGCCCGACTTGCTCTACAGTCAAGAACGACATAGTCTGCTTAGGCCATTCTTCAGGCCGCACTACGCTCCTTGGACTTGGTACAGTGTAGGACTGTTACACACCCTCCACCTCATATACTTATTTTATAATCTCTGCTTCATGGAGGAGCCGGGGAGCAGCAAGTATCGATATTGACGGACGTACCTCTAGAATCTTCTAGATATTACTACTCTCGCCATGCCTAGTAATGCAAATGGAGATGGTTTTCTGTTTGCACTAATATCGACTAAAGAGTCATAAGTATAGAGTCATGCTGGTTGATTATGGGACATGGCGGTGGGCTTGACGGATATTACAAGACGTGATAAGAGCGGATACACAATAGTAACGTTACGTTCTAACGGGCGGTGTAAGTTCTAAGCACATCTGGAGGAAGTTTTTGCGCCAGCGCCTGGTTGGCTGGATCCATGATTACTTACTGTGGCGATACCAATAGTTAGGACGCAGCGCGAACGTCGACTGTACCCAGCGCCGGGCAGTGCAACAATGAACGACGTGCGCTAAAAATAGAACAAGGCAGGTAGCTGCGAGGAATCTGTTTGAACATGGCGCCGTTTTCTATACATCATGACATAGCCATGCCTAATTAGATGCCAAGCCCTGTGATGATCTCCCCTCTATGTGGAAAAACTCTCGGGTTTCTAGCTCACGAGTACGGTACACCGCTAGAGCCTAGAGATAGGGGCTTGCTTGATCGAACCTTCAATCTATTGCTCCGAAACTTGAAGACATGCCATGAGTTAATAGCTAGGACGCAAGTGGTCGCCACGAACAAAACCTCCAACAGCAAGCCTAAGGCCGCTACGTGCTCGCTTCATTCTTCCCACCCTTCCCATCACCGTCACCATTTCCACAGTAACTTAAGCTAACATGGACCGAGCAAGTCAAGTGCTGGCACAAGATATTCCTAATGGCGTACGCAATATATACCGCACCCTAGGAGAACATCACAACATCGCTCGCTCTACCCTCCATGATCGTGCACATGGCAAACAATCGAAAGAAGAGAAGGCCCAGAGTCAACAGTATCTCTCACTCCGCGTGAAGGAAAAGCCACAGTAAACTTTTTGTTGCAAATGGCCGAATTCGGACAACTTGTGCGAATAAAGCATATACCTCCCTTAGCCTTCAGCGTTGCTTACTAGCGATCCACGAACAAACCGGCCAAGCTTCCAGGCAAGAATTGGGCTCGAGCTTTCGAGAAACGCCATCTAGGACTCAAAGTAAGAAAAAGTACGGCGCTAGACTGAGATCGTTGCAATATCTATGATAAGCTCGTGCATTGGTTTGGGGTGATCGGACAGATTATTATCTTCAAAACTTGTGACGAAGCTTTCCCCTAATAAGGCCTCCATAGTACAGCCTTGGGTTTTGTAGAAAGGCTGGCAACGGTAATTAAGCAGGGGAGATTCGCTGAAGTGACTCTTGGCGACTTTAACAGAATTATCAACAACATGGCCAAAACTGCGGTAATTTCCTCATTGCAAGCTAATTCTTAGAGGAAAACAGGCAAAATATAATTATTTTTCAGTCATAACTTGATAGATTTGAGAGGGAAAAATTAACGTGTCTAAATGGTGGTCTTGTTGGTTACACAATGTGTCCGGTGACCTAGGAAGTTGAACTTAACAGTACCAACCTGGCCTATCCAGTAGGTTCGGCAAATATTGCTGTTGTTTATTACCAACTCTTCACTGCGCTGTTCATACGTGATATAGCTTCTTTTCTAGCATCATCGTCGACTCTTCTACGTCCTGGTCGTCCATCATCCATGAGTTCTAGGTCGGTACGCTCCGTATCCTCGACCTCTTCCCAGTCTTCCAACTCTTCTCGGTCAGCATATATGCTCATATTTTCAGAGTTAGAACTGACTTTAGGCTTTCCCTTCTGATGCTTTGCTGCTTTGGACTTCAAACTAGGAATAACAAAACTTAGCTGCATCTTGTTGGAATACCTATGAATTTATGCAGAGAAATTGTGAGTGTGGAGATCGAAGTGCTTTAGTAATTCTTTGCTGCATACAACAACTATAATAAGTAGAGAACTTATAACACGATTCACATTTTCCCATTATGTGATGGCGGGCGCCATATTGTTACCTCACAACGTGTCACTCCTCACTATGTTCATGTCACACCAACCAGCATTGTCCTCAAGTTGAAAAATTTGATATGGGGTGTTGGCACCCTGTATACCAGCGAGAATTAAGTACCGCATGTATGTGAGCCTAAAATCAGAGTCAATACGATCAACTAGACAGATTCTTTGTATTGGCAATTTGAGGTTGCAAAACTTGGAGTCTAATACAAGGACAACTGTTAACACCATTCCTTCTTCCAAATGTATATATATCCCCCAAAAGAATATTCACTTCCCCACATCCCAACAATGCCTTGATGGAATTAGCAATGATTGCGCCCGCAGCGAATATACTCAGCAATGGAATGTCCTCACCGAATGGAGTAACATGAGCATTCCATGTCCACCAAAACCCGTGGTTGGTATATGATTTGACCATTTCAACCTTCCCGTCCTGGAACACTCGCCCTTCAAGCGTGAAATTGCCCACGTCATCAACGCCCCTGCTTTGACTGTCTATTTCCGTAAATCTCTGGTATTTCTGGATTGCAGTGATATCATTGCCCGGCGTTGCAACGATGCGTATATCACGCATGAGGTGATAGGCATTCGGGTTATACGCGTCATATCTAAGATCGCTGAAATAACCCGTCCATTCACCCGTCAGAAACTTGGGACTGGTCATCTTACGGAGATGACATGTAGTAAATTTGCGCTCAGAGGATTCGTATACAGGTGGGATATCCATGAAAGTATGGAAAGGCATCTTCTTTGGCTTGGGAAGGTCATTCAGACGGTCCATCGATGAAAACTGTACGGCGATTCCAACTATAATAGGCAATATTACAGATATGGCCTGTCCGTAAAATGTTATTACCGCACCATACTGTGGCACACGCATACACATGAATTGAATGGTGTCTTCGGGTACGCAGCCATATTTCCGGTGGTACCAGTTTTCGAATAGGCGTACGATCTCTTGGGGATTGCAGGTGGTACTAAAACGCTGGAGGGTAACGTAGGTCAGAATAAAGTTGAGCCTCACATGGGCCTCGAGATCTTCTGGTATCGAGCAGTTCCATAAAACAGCGTGTACATCGAGAAAGGTGTCAGGTTCCAGGCCCAAGGTAGCAGGATGGCGTAAGACCATCAGGTGAGGCAGCCACTCGCTGAACTCCCAATTGTCCCGGAACGAGTCGGTACTCCATTTTTTGCGGCATGTCAAGTTCCATACCCAGCTATAAACCTCAGTTAGTGAAGCTTTGATGCATCGCTCGACTGCAAACGCAGCCTTATTAGCCCTCTCAAGATTAAGAGAGCTTTCATCAACAAGATGATTCCATTCGTGCCACTCAAGCTGTGCAGGATCAAGATCAATCCTATCAGGGGCAGAGAAGATCTCCAGAAGGCGTTCCACTGCGCCAGGGGTGTTGTTGAGTCCGTTTTTGACAATGTTGAGGAGGACCAAGCGATCCTTGCAGATAGTATGAAGCCTCTGATTGACACATTTTAAATGGACAAGGTCTGAAAATGTCAGGAAAGTCGATACCAGCTTGATTAGCTCATTGGGAAGTGTGAGAAGCATTGTACGGCTGTTGTGATATAGGATGAGTCGCGCGAAGTAAGTTTTTAGCTGAAGTTCATTAACTTGCGCACAGCTTCATGAACAAAGGACCGTCGTTACCTTCTAACAAGTCTAAAGTGAAGAAAACCAGCCTATAGTGTATCTAAATAGCGGGGATGCTGCTGAGGAACAACATTGTTGCCTAACACAAATCAAGATTCTGATGGGTTGGGGGCGGCGTCCTCGGCTAAGCCACTTAAACACTAGCGTATCTTCGACTGCTCAAACTAAATCTTTTCCGCCTACCACGTTATCTATCTGGATTTATGCATGAGATTGAAGATCAACTAGCGGCTTGTGTCATGTGCGTCTTAGGGTTCTAATAGCCCTTTAGGCCACAAGGATGATGGGAGGGATACTCATTATATGTTTGATTTGAGAGGGGACTCTTCGCCACTTTCATTCGGTTGCCAAGGACGATAATATTCATCATGCCCCCAATTACACCCAAGGGAATGGAGCGATTTTTCTTCGTGCACACGAGCTAGATAGTTCGATGCGAGTTCACATAGGTTGCAGGAATGGTGGTAGTGTACGTTTGGTGGATCTTTCCTAGGTACGTTTGGCGCGTGCAGACGTTCACCGACGCCCGGTTACCGAGATGACCACTCGGCTTAGCAAAGTTGATTGACCCGAATCGAAATATTTGCTTGTTTATCAGATTTAAAAATTCCCATCATAGTCAATCGCACACAAGAAAGATAGATATCTAAGCCATTCGCCAAGGAGGATATCACGTTGAGGTAGTTCCAGCAACGATGTTCGTTGAGCGTCTTCAATGGATCTTGACTCTGACCAATTTCTCACCACACCCATCAAGTGGATTACCTTCATCATCGGGATATTCGGCACTCTTGGATTCGCAGAGGAACAGTGATGACATCCATGCTGCTTGGGACGCTGTATCGACCTCAAACTCCTGTGTAAGCTATATGTGTACTTGAGCGAGCTTAAAAACGAAGCCATACTGATTAGATTAAGTGCGAGGCTATTGCAAAACAGTTCAATGACCATGTAGTGTTCCCCGAGGAACAAAAGTACACCCAATTTCTCAGTTCATTTTGGAGCCTCAAACAAACAGATGTACACCCAAGATGCGTGGTTTTACCCGAATCTGCACCAGAAGTTTCGCAAATAGTGCGAACTTTGTCAGCTGGTGTTCATGCGTGGAAGAATCAATGTCAATTCGCTATTAGAGGCGCAGGGTAGGTGGAAGTTGCTCGATTTTTTCAAAGTCTAACGAAGTGGTAGTCATACATCTTTTGCAGGAGCATCAAATATCGAAGATGGCATTGTTATTCATTTGAAAAACATGCCATCCCCCGGATTGGCTTCAGATCGCAAGACCATTACTGTCTCTCCAAGCACTACATGGGACCAGGTTTTCGCGACCCTTGATGTTTTCGACCTCGCAACGCTGGGTGGCCGCGTAGGCGGTGTGGGGGTCGGAGGCTTGACTACTGGATGCAAGTACTCAAAGAGCGCGCCATCATGTACGAGATTAAGGCTAACAGATAAAATTCAGGTGGTATCTCATACTTTTCGCCACGCTTTGGTTTTACGTGCGACATGGTTGAGAATTTCGAAGTCGTCCTTGCCAATGGCGAAATCGTAAACGCGAACGCAACGTCACACCGATCCCTCTGGAAGGCTCTCCGAGGTGGCTCAAACAACTTTGGGGTGGTCACGGCCATCAAACTGCGTACCTTTTCCCAAGGCAAATTCTGGGGTGGCCAGACATTCCATGCCATCGGCACACGCAAAGCTCATTTCCATGCACTCGAAAATTTGATTGCAACAGTACCCTACGACAAGTATGCACACTTCATCAACAATCTTGTCATTACCAACGCATCCTATGGGAATTGGTTTATTGGCAACTCACTCCAATATACCAAGTCGGACCCACCAGTCCCGTCACCCGAGACCTTCAAGCCTTTTACAGACATTCCCCGAGTCTCTTTGTTCCCTGGCGCGCCAGACAACACATTGCGTGTGGACAATCACACTGCCTTCACTCTTGAGTACGCATCACTGAACGTATATCCTAAGCGCTGGCAGTTTGCAACCATAGCTTTCGGCAATTCAGCAGAGATGATGGAAGGCTTTTTCCAAATGGCCAATCGGACAATTCAACCATTCCTCGAACTCCCTGGCTTCCTGCTCAGTATAGCGTTCCAGCCACTACCCACAGTAATGTCGGAGCGCTATGGGGCTGTCGACTCCCTTGGTCCAATTCAAACACAGGGTAACATGTTCTACATTCACTGGGCAATGAGTGTTGATGCAAGTGAGGTAGACACTGATAAGAAGTTTGAAGATGCTGTGAAAGGCCTGTTTGAAGAGGCTGAAAAGAAAGCTCGTGAGAAGGGATTGCAGAGGGATTTCTTGCCACTTACATATGCGGATAGGTGGCAGGATCCTCTGGGTAGGCGTAGCAAAGGGACTATCAAGGACTTATGGAAAGTGAGTCAGGAGTATGATCCTAATGGCATGTTTCAGAATCAAGTACCAGGTGGGTTCAAGTTGCCAAAGATGGAAGAACTTGTTGAGTTGTAGAGGACATACTTTGTTCGTTTCAAATTGAGTTAAAAAAAAAAAGGCCATATCTTGGTTCTGGAGGAGATTAATTACTGAGGTAGATTTGGTTGTCAAGTAGTTGAAAAATCGTTTTGTATTGTTGAAGGAAAAGGACAAACACACCCTGCACCCAGTGTCTCTCATATTCGCCCATTCCTATATATTCTCCTTTGACGTATTTGGTATCTGCACTAAACCAATACACAAAGAAATCTTGTTGCAAAACCGACCAATATCGAATGCTCAGCCACTCGTTCTGACTCATATTTCCCAGATAGCTTGCAACTTAAAATATTTCTCTTGGTATTCATCATGACTTGCCTCCTCTCTCTTCTGTAGATTGCACCATAACCCGCTTCCACTTGACGTAAATGAAATTCGCGTTCCTGCCTTTTCCTAAATCCAGCAATCTATACACAAATTTATGGTTCGATCGGATCCCATACAGCTGCATGCCTACCTAATGCATTCAACGAATTGCTTGTAGCGCGTGAAGGTCATCAAAGGCGGTATGATGGACGGTTATCGCATCTGCGAGGGTGAGCCGAGGAAAATTTTCGGTAGAACGCAGGGCTTATACCTCCAGCAAAGTTTAGCATGGCTTTATCTCCATCGACGACAGGAAATTTCATTCATGAAGGGAGATGCATGTATGAGTGTGTATGAGGTACAGGGCCAGGAATAAGAAAACCAGGCGCTGTCGAGAAGACGAATGCTCCTGCTATAGCCTTGAACCTGTGTCGCATTAAAGTCAGTCTAGCACCACGTGAGGCATTCTCTCGGGGTCTAGATAACGTTGACTTACGATGTCGACCAAAATTGCGCCCTTGGTGATCTCCGCATATCCGACTGCTTTGTTCGCATGTTCGCTGATAGATGCCAATGCACGGGGATGTTTGGAATCGAGAATGGGGAATTAAAAGGGGAAGAGGAGCAGGTTTTATCACTATGATGGTCGTAATCTTTCGAGCTAACGTCATTATAGTACTTAAGCACCTGAAGCAACGTGGTACACTGGATATTTTCGCCACAATTAGTAATAGCTAGGTAATTTGCTGAGGTGACGAGGATAAATGAAAATTTTACCGACTAAGACGTTTTAGATGAAGAAAATAAATGCTAAAAGAGGAATTTGAAGGGTAAGGTGGAATAGCGCCGAAGTAGTAGCGGTCATGTGAGATTTGCTGACTGTGTGCGATGTTGTACTCAGCAAACTTGGTCGCCGACCTTATGATTATTAAACACACTAGTATGGTTAGCAGAGCAGTTCTTGGAGAGACCTTTTGGACTCGAGGGCACCCATAACAAATCCGAAGAGGCAAAGGTACAACCTGGGACCATGATACGTAATTGATATCTATTTAATCTTTCTCCAACTTGAACATATACTTGCGAATCAAATCCATTTAGGTCTATACTGCGGCATACTGAGATGCACGTAGAAGTAGAGGGTAGGTGCTGGCCCGCAATCAGTGAGATGAGTAGAATATATTGAGTTGAGAGCCACATGACGAGTTAGTGTCAGTGCCTCTATGTCCATCTGATCTCTCTGACCTAACACCCCTCCACCTCCCGATCACGTGCGTATCCTACTACACCACAATATTAACATTATTGTATATATACTCAGTTGAGTTCTTCGAGTGTCGAGAGAGGGTTGAATCAGGAAGACAAAGAGACGGCTCATAGGAGTGAACAAAATACCCATTAGCTTCAAGACTTGGAATGAGGTTTAACGACTAAAATGACTTGAGCCTGAGACAAATCATGACAGTAAGGAAAAGCTGGAGCACCCAATGAATCAAAAATTGAGGAAGCGGAGCTAAAAGGTTTCTAGAGCTTTCATTTTATAGTACTATGGGGATAGGCTCGCAACTCAAGGATTGTCTCGCGCGTCAGGCTCAAGACTCTTCGCGTGCGCAGACGAAGATTTCTGCGAAATGCTCCTCGAACCCACATTATTTCAATGCACAATATTGATGAGCATATGGGACAGTCGAAATGTGTCTCAACATGGTGTTCCCAAACTCGGGGGTACCCATAGAACCTGGGAGGCGGGCTAAGCTCGCGTGGCCGGTAAAATCGAAAGATCACCACTGTCACGGCGTCGGCCTCCTCCTTCGGTGACCGGTGCTCGACAATCATGCAATCGGTCTGTTTCACACGGAAATGATCCGGATATGATCTCATGTATGAGCAAGTGATTGTCCGTTACCCGTTTCCAGACAAGTCTCTCATCTTTGTGTATGCCATGAGCTACCAACGATTCGAATCGTGAAAGCGCTAGGCACCGTTACCACTTCCATTCAAGTTCCGCGCGCTCTGGATGACGGTTCTCAGCTGGTTCCGTAGGACGCACGCTTGTATATTGTTGGAGGCCGAGTCGTTGTCGCCGTCGAGTCCAGTGATGTGATAATGCGGCAAGCGATTAAGCAAGGGCTGAATATGCTCCTTCAGTTCACCTAGGACAACCTGAGCACGGACTGCCCGTTGGACCTCGGAGTCTAGACAGTATTTGCCCATGTATATGGGTCGTGCAATGATGCGTTCGGCCATCGCACCTTGAGATGATCTTGGGCGCTGAATTTTCGTGGTGTAACGGTCAGTACCTTCAGACCTTTCACCTACCGCTTCTATTGCAGCACCGTACCATTCAACAATTTTGCTAGTAGCGAGGTAACATGCCAAAGAAACAGTGTGATCGGTGGAGCATGTGCAATCCAGGATTTTCTTGATAGACTGCGCTGCATCGCGGTTGAAGAAAAGAACCGTATCGACGTCGCGAATCTCTGCTTTGGACGATTCAATACAGGTCATGGGGTCTAAAGTAGCAGTCCGACAAGGTTCACGCATGACGCTCAAGCCATTGGCTACCTGTAGTGCTAGAGCCATACAATCGTGTCCGCGCTGATGTGCTTTTTCTAGTGGCCTCTGGAACGAAACTGCATGGTCTTGGTCGATCAAAGGCTGACTTGAGATAGCCTTGAGAGCGTCGAAAGTAAAGTCCGATTTAGGAGCTGGAAATGGTTGCCAGAGCGATTCAGAATCAACTAATTGTACTGATTCCGCTGTCTCGGTAACAGGTATATTGGATGATGAACTACGCGAATTTGTGACTTCTGTGTTTTGTGCTGATGCAAGAAAATCGAAGTCTAGATCAGGAAAGAAGTTTGGTGGATTATCGAAAGGATTTGGGTCGAAACCGAGGGGTGATTCTGCCAAGGAATTCGTCGCTTGTACTTGTTGAGGCGATGTAGGTGTCAACGATAAGGTTGACCCATATATAGCGCTGGGGTCTCCTGCCGCTACAGGGCTATCCGGTATTGGGGGTAGAAATGCAACCTGGGGACCATCTTTCTGCGTCGTCGTTGAAGAAGAACGACGGCCAGTTCGCTGTGAATAGCTGTAGTTACATTGTAGCTTCTTGGTAGCGCATCGAGCACAAGAAGGGCGTTGCTTCCCACATCTAATTTTCTACAAGAAGGAAGTGTCAGTGCTTGTTCCCGTATATAGTTCGTGCGAAAGCTACTAACCTGCGCACTACAATTATTACAAGAGTCTCGGATTTTGCGGCGGTGCTCATTGCTTGCTGCCATGGTAGTTGATGATGAAGGGGTAGGAGGTTGTGTTGCCATGCTGCAACACTACATAGAAGGGTCCGGAGAAATGGGTACTTGGTCTGCGCTGTGCTTCACTGCTGATTCAATGCGTCCTGGTAAATAAAAGCTCGAGCTAAGAGACAGACTAATCTCTGCTAGGATAGCACATAGATGTATCGCTATCTTCTGGACGAAAACGAGCCGGAAAGTTCAGTGGCAGGCGCAAATGGTACTGGTGTTTTCTGCAGCAGTAGTGGGTACCCTTGGGGCAGAATCCGCATTTGGTAGTATAGAAACCAATTGAGACACAGGTACGATTTGAGTAACACAAGCAGATGGTGGTATACTGGTTGTATAGATTGGCTTGGCCTGCAGGAACCAGTTGAGGCGCCGATCCCTGCGAGGCGATCCTTTGAGTTGTGACAAGGGACTCGGAAACCAAGTTGCGATCCCATTGCCTGGAATCTCAGGCATCTCTCAGGGTGAGGCCTAGTAGGGAAACTAGTTCATTGCAGGGTAGCAGTGGCAGCAACCCCTAGCCAAGGCAACAGGGTGGGTACTTGGGCGACTGAAGATACGGGCGCTGGACTGGGCACATTGATTGGAAGCAACTAGAGGCGACTTGAATGAAGGATGCATTGTAGATTGTTGCGGCGGGCTGCATAGGTCGTAGTGAAGCTACACCGTCAGATGGTCCATGACACCAAAGGCGGCTGCAGTCCACGTTACGTGTGTGCTCCACGATGCACGCCGACCATTATGCATGAAGATCCCAAAAAGAAAAGAAACGAAAGCAAAACATGATGCTGCAGACGCTGGAGTGGAGGTTGAGACGTGCCGCATACCATGCGTGGGACCAATTGTTTGCCGTAAGTAGGGACCCGGCGGCCCGGCCCTGCCCCACTAGAGAGCTAAGCACTAGCCAAAGCCACCCTTGTTCCCTTCACGCTCCCGCTGCTCGATAATTGATTACATACAATGTCTGGAGCCAAGCCTGGGCAAGAAACAGGGTGTCCTACTATAGCCGATCTTCATCGCGACCGGTGAGGCTCTCACACCCCGTTTGTAGCTTCAGCCATTGAAATACCTTTCCCGTCTGCCAGCTTACCCTGGCCCGCTTCATCAACCACCGCCTCGATCAGGGACAATTCTCCACCAGACGTGGGCCGATGCACCCTACTCACGCGCAGCTTCGGCCTCACTGTCTGAAATAGCGCGTCAAAGGCTGGAAGCGTCCGCTCGCGCCCATTGAGGTTCATCAACATGAGCAAATCACGGTCACTTTGGCCCCCAAAGGAGGCTGGATTAGCGAGTGCTCAAGCCAAACACGGTTAGGGAGATCGACTTACTGGCATTTCCTCTCGATTCGCTGCGCCACCTCCCCGGGCTCGGGGATCACTACCTCGTTGAGGATCAGTCTGTCCTGAGCGCGCATTCCCTGTCCCACCGCTGCAACGACCTGGCCTGCGTACTTATCGGACCAGTCATGCAAAATAAACCTGGCGAAATACACAATGCTCTCGCCGACCGCGACGTGATCTGGTTGTGGCTTGAAGAAATCGTGCGCGCGGAATGACACCCTGTGCTGCAGCTCTTTGGGACAATTTCGTTTTCCAAATTCGACCGTCTCTGCAAGATCTTGTACTTCGAATCGGAGTTTCGGATACTTGCGAGCTAGTGCGATCGCTACGTGACCAGGACCACCTCCAATATCGACTATCAATGTGCCTTCTGCAAGCTCGTGCCATGGGTAGTCGCCGTCTACCACGTGTCCGACATCGTAGGCACCTCCGGCTGAGATGCCCTTCATGGCACGAGCAAACATTTCGTGTTCCGCATGCCCATCCGGCTCCCGAAATCGCTCAAACTGAGATATACGCCTGCCGATCGATACAGAGTAAGCCGTCTCATTGGCTTCAGAGCTGACACCGTACTGCTCGATAGCTTTGGGAAGCTGCGCGCCAGCAGGATAGGCAATATTGGAGCAAAGGTAGAGCCAGGCCTCAAGGTCGGGATCCGTCACCAACAAGCGTGAGGCATCGTTATGGGCGACCTGACCGCTGGCCGCAGGGGCAAAGAGTCCAAAAGACATCGCATGTTGCAACAAGCGTTCGACAAGAGCAGTTGGTACCTTAGACGGCGCCGTACTAGGCGTCTCAACGGCTTCTGCAACTTCGGCATAGGTGGCGGATCCTTGCAGTGGTATGGCGTGGTGCATCCGGTACTTCATAATTAGCTGAAGGGTTGCTGTGGCGCAATGCTGGAAGGAGAGGTCGACAAGCCACTGCCGTGGCGAACGATAGGCTGATATCAACTGTTCCGCTGCGTCAAGGAGAGCCGCTTGGGCTTTTGCTTCGATGCTGGCAGCATCTTTCGCCTTTGCTGCAGCAACATCGAGATCGGCTGCGGCCTTGGTTATCGAGGCTGTGAGTTGAAATAAAGATGGAGACAACATCTTTTGAGCTTAACAATTTCCACAAAACATGAATCATATGTCCTTCTCCTTTGCTCTGCATCATGAACTTAATGTACTAAATCATCACGGTGTATTCCTGTCTTGCACAACGATGATTCACTGTAGCCACCACCGGGTTCCGAGACCCCCGCCCCGGTTTAACTGCAAACACCCCATACGCACAAAAACACTATTCTATCTAACGACGACCAAAATATATTGCTGAATACAGAACGTCTGAGGTAAAAGCCAAGTATGGGTTATTTAAGATATGTAGTTGTTATACAATAACCAAATATACAGCATTTTGGCTGGAGTACGTATTTGGTGTAGTTCAGTTTGAATGCGGGTATGTCGCACGACCAAGAGCCCCCGTCCGACATACGCTACCCGAGACCTCCGGTGGCTGACTTCACTGTACCCGCCGCACTAGGTAAGCTGACTACGCGGAGTTATCTTGGTCTGTGCGGCGGGTAACAGTAAATCATTAAAGCAAGATACCGAACTCATCGATTCACGACTATTCGATAACCGACTGCACTTTTTGCGTTTCCCTTCATCAACTGCCTCATTCCGCAACACTCATGCACGGAAGACCAGAGGCACAAAACTGAACCACCTGTCCAACATGACTGAAACGGAATCCAAAGCCGAGTCCAGTTCGACACCAGTTGACACTCTTAGCTCTGGAAGGTTCATCGCCCTGTTCATTGCACTCTGTTTGGCAGTGTTTTGCCAGGCCCTTGACAACACAATCCTCACCACTGCTATTCCCAAAATCACAGACGACTTCAATTCCATCACCGACATCGGGTGCGCTACTTTGTTCCCATTTGCTAATGGTTCACTGCTAACTTGTACTCTAGCTGGTATGGCTCTGGGTATCTGCTCACGACCTGTTGCTTCCAGTTGTTATATGGAAAATTGTTCAACGTCTTCTCCATCAAATGGGTTTTTTTGACCGCCTTGGCCCTTTTTGAGCTCGGTAGTCTCGTTTGTGGCGCAGCTCCAAGCTCTGTTGGCTTGATTATGGGCAGAGTTATCGCTGGAAGTGGCTCAGGAGGTATATTTTCAGGTGTAGGTCCTCTCCACCCAATCTGTAGCCTATCAGTTGCTTGTGGCATTGCTAAGACACATCCTACAGGCTAACTTAATCATTGCCGAGTTTAAGCCGCTAAATGAACGACCTATCTACAATGGACTCGTCGGTGCTGTGTATTCAATTGCCAGTGTGGCCGGCCCTTTGATGGGGGGTGCTTTTACAGGTTAGTACCATGGTAAAGAACGTGCAACAAAGAATAGTTCATGACTAGTGGTACAGAAAAAGTCACTTGGAGGTTATGTTTCTACATCAATCTTCCAATAGGATTGGTAACAGCAGTTGCCGTGGTATTCTTGGTACCAAACAACTATGACCCTGAACGCCACAGCAGGCGCAAACTGCCATTCAAAGAAAAGATGCAGCAAATAGACCTCTACGGACTCGCTATACTGGTTCCCTCAATTGTGTGCATCCTACTCGCAACTCAGTGGGGTGGCACAAAATACCCTTGGAGCAATGGACGCATTATCACTCTGTTTGTCCTTGGCTTCTTACTTGTGATCGGGTTTGTGGTCATCGAGTCCCGACAAGGTGATCAAGCAATCGTGCCTCCAAGTGTAATGAAGAATCGAACAATTTGGACCTGCTCGCTGTTCGCCTTTCTACTTTTCGGTTCGTATCTGGCGGTTGCTTACTTCCTGCCACTCTGGTTCCAGGCGATAAAAGGCGATACCGCAACTGATAGCGGTATCCACAATTTACCTATCATTCTGGGTACTACGATTTTTTCAGTCGTGGTTGGTGGCTTGGTTTTTGCTAGTGGTTACTATTCATGGGCTTGCATAATTGGCGGTGCTCTTACGGCTGTTGTAAGTATCCTTTACCGCACTGGTGCCTCTTATTGTAGACTAAAGATTACAGGGCGCTGGTCTTCTTTCAACGTTCAAAGTTGATACTGGCTTACCAAAATGGATTGGCTACCAAGTCATCTATGGCGCTGGTCTTGGTTTTGGCCTCAATCAGCCCTTGATTGCTGCGCAGGCCGCTCTTCCAAATCATCAAATTGCTGAGGGTATTTCTGTGATCATATTCACACAGACCTTTGGTGGCGCAATCTTCATTGCCGTCGCACAGAACGTTTTCAATAACAAGCTCGTAGCCAACGTGCTTGCATTAGGCATACCCGTAAGTCCCGCAGCGCTGCTGTCGGCAGGCGCCACGAACCTTCGAGCTCTAGTGGAACCGCAATACTTGAATCAGCTACAGGTAGCCTATAACGAAAGCATCACACAGGTTGGTCTATCTTATTGATTACTTACGCAACACAACAAAAGCTGACTGAAAGTTAGACATTCTATGTATCCGTTGCACTATCTGGACTCGGTTTCCTCAGCGCGTTCCTCATCCCTTGGCTGAGCGTCAAGAAAGCAGGACCGAAGAATCCTTCTGACGAGGGGGCAGCCAATCCCGGTTCCACCAGTACCCCGCCATCTAACGTGGAGAAGTCTATGTAATATCGGCCTATAGAGGATGTTCCTCAAGAACGATTTAAATACATAATAAGCACGAGTTTTTAGCTCGTTAGCCCTTTGGGGCATTTACGTACATCTTTTGATGTTAACTTGGCAAGGGTAAAGGCAATACCAACGGCGTGGCAAGCCCAAGGGAGTAGATAACAGTTCCTTCACCTATATAGCATACGGAAAGCGACTGAGTCTTTGGAATAGTGCATAACATTTAGTGATTCTAATATTTTCATCAAATACACACACGTGGTGCGGAAAGACTATTATCGTCTACCACAACCCAAACAATGTCATAAATATCTACTCTCGACTCGTTGAGATACAATAAGTGCTCAAAATTTTGAAGAAGAGTTCATCCGATCTCGGGTTGATTGATAAATTCTACGAAAGCGGGGACTTGTGTCCCGAGTGGCTCACCCGTGACCTTGTGAACGCGAATGGCCTGTCAAGCGGGGCCGCTGGACCAGAGTGAAATAAGCCCAATACCAGTGTCCTACTCCTACTCCGAGGCCTCGTGATAGGGGTTATCGTTAGTGCATAGGCAATTGCGATAGCCGGCATGGTCCCTCAATTGATTCGCAGAGTGGATCTAGTACGTCACATCTCACTCTTTTTTTTTTGGAAATCCAAGCAGCTGTGGAACTGCTGTATCGGATTACGTGCTCAAGCGTACTGCAGATGATCGAGATCGCGCTCCGGTAGGATTTGAGATTGATGCTGTGCAGCGTTGCGCAGAGTAACCTGCGGAGTTGGGAAAGCCATGAAATTGGTTAAAGTTTTGATACGTGATATTATTGGACCATGATACGGCGATGTGGGGAAATGACTGGGGCTGATCAGAGGTGCTTGTTATAGCATGTAGGTGAAAGTACAAGACTAGATGCTTCATGGTTTAGAGTTTGGGTTGGTTCCATTATGAGCGATCACAAGACATGGTCCCATTGCATCGCATCAAAGCACTGGATGCACGGCGTATGATGTGAACTTTACAATAGCTACCAACACGCCATGCCATGCCGTGCGGTTAACTAGTCCTCCATAACTGTCAGATCCTCAAAAGGTTTCTGGTCGAACATCGCTCTACTACCTACGTAACTGCGCATAATACCGGCCAGTGCATGTTGACGCAGTCCGGCGTCAAATTCTGTGACCATCTGTACCATTGGAGTTTGACCGGCGGCTCGACCGCCACTGGATCCCTTTCCTTCTGTACCGCCTTCCTCGCGAGGATTAAGCCTGACAAATAGCTTTCCGAGCTCGGCTGCATCCCGTAACGCAACATTGGCACCAACACCTCCACAAGGTGACATCGCATGGACTGCATCACCTAATAGTGTCACACATGGACTCGGTTCCCACACGGGAATCTTGGGCGGAGCTGATACGACACGCATAGTTGATGCTTGGGAAACGTCTTGGAGCTCGAAGAGCGATCGTAGAGTCGGATGCCATTCCTCGGTCAGTGCGAGACTCTGAGCCGCTGATGCCTTAGCTGATTCAGTGTCAAATGCTTTATCCGAGTTGATGCGGGATTTGTAGTTGGGAAATGCGGCATCGTCACTGTTCCCATCGGTGAATAGCTCCTTGCGTCCAATAAGCACCCAGTAGACATAATCTTCGGGGAGCGAGACAACGGACGTGAGCCGACTGTTATCAGAGAACTGGATCGGCTCTGATAGTAGAGTGAGTGGGCTTTCCCCAATGAGAATTGATTGAATCAGCGGCGCTTTGTCTGCACATACGGTCATCCAGCGCAGCCCTTTGGCCGGGAATCGTGCGACTAGCTCCGGTGTTATGTTTGTTTTGCCGTATATGCATATAGCGCCCGTATCATAGTATTTGTGATTTGGTGCAAGTTGTTTGCGAATCGCGGATCGAATGCCGTCTGCACCGACCAGGAAACGACCTTGAACTGTGGTACCGTCTATGAACTTGGCGATCACATGGCGTTGATTACTGTCTTGACAAATCTCGTAGCCGCTAAATTCATGACCAAAGTGTATCTTGTCTGCTATGCCATTCATTAATATTCGTCTGAAGATAGAGCGATCGACGGTGTAGGATGCGCGAAGGCCTTGTTTTCCTGCTAGGCCTCCACCGCTGCGGCTTTTGATGCATGCTCCGCTGATCGGGTCGTAATCTGTCTCGCCGATAAAAGATTTAGCGCACGACGCCTCAAAGGCCTGATAAACTTCTGGTGCGAGACTCTCTCGGAGAGCGGCAGCGGCATCAGCTTCAAGCTTTAGTCGATACCCTTGAGGCCTGAAATCGTGGCTTGGGTCGCGCTCGAAGACAATGAACGGGATTGAGTGTTGATGGAGGTGTTGCGCAAGACACAGCCCACTGATACCAGCACCCATGATAAGGACTGGCAAGACATTCTGTTTATACTCAGGACTAGAGGAGATTACAGCTCGGTAAACAGAAGAATCTGGGAGTTTATTGTTAGGGGTGGTGGCGGGTCCAGAATTTTTTTCAAATGAAGAACCATGAACATCACTGGTCCCATCAGGATTTTCGACTTTGGTATCGCTCGGTGGCTGGCTTTCTGAAGCGTCAAACGGTGTACCATCGGCGTGTGTAGAGGTATTGACGCCCGTCTTAGAGGTAATACAGCCAGCTAAGCCGATTTCAAGCAGACCCATGTTACTTCCTTCAGGTTGGTGCATATTGATAATCTGAAGTCCGGCTCGCCCAACCAATACTTTCCAAGTATCAAATTCTCTTTCTTTCGCATTGAATGTTTGCATCATTGTCAAATCTCGGATCCGTAGCTGTTGTTCTTGCAACAACGAGATCGTGCCAGGTTGCGGAAGAATCGTATCCATGATTACAATTCTCGCGCCCGGTTTCTTCAACGCGTCTCGAAGATGGCCGAGTATTGTGATTGCGGAGTCATCCGGCCAGTCATGGATAATCATGCGAAGAAGGTATATATCAGCGTTAGTCACTGGTTGGGGCGTGAAGAAGTCATGAGCCATGAATTCAATTCGGTCGTTGTGTAGCTTGACATCGCTGGCAACAGCGTTCTCAGCGTTTTTGATAGTGTCGGGTAGGTCTTGTACGATAAACTTCAGGCCTGGATAAGCGCTCGCCAACGCTCGGCTCCCATGACCGCCAGAACCTCCTACGTCTACCACCGTAGCAGGAGCACCAAGACTAGCCCAGTCAAACCCAGTAATCATATGCTTGAAACTTGTTGCTTGGGAGCTAGCGACATTGCGCATGTAAGATGAAAACATACTGTTCATCTTCGCATTTTCCTTTAGATAGTCGAAGAAGGGCATATCAATGTTCATGGCAAGGCTGAATGCGGTCTCATTCTTTTTCTCTGTTTTGCCCCACTTCTCTGTTGCATCCGCAAACCGATAGGCCGTAGGAATCGAATAATTGGCATACCAGCGCGCCCAATTGTCAAAGTCCGGATCTTTTGCAAATAATGCCGAAGTGCGAGAATGCGAAATTCTCATCGGAAGACCTTCATGTAGGAAGCCATGAGCTGCGGCCATTCGAACAACAGACCTGAGCTGATGTTCCGGAACATTAGCCTTGGTTGCGAGATCAGCATATGATATGTGCCCTTTAGTTGGTATGTATTTTAGAATGTTAAGATTGATAATCCAACGAAAGCAGGCTTGGTGTTGATTCTAGAAAGGACATGACTAGTCAGTAGGCTGATAATGCGTTGATTCTGATTTAAACCCACGTTTGCAGAGAGTTGTTCTATATACTCGGTTGGTTCAGTCGTCAATTGTAAAAGTCGTGCAGCAGCATTTGCCAGCTTTTTCCTCGATCTCTCCCATGCTGGTTGAGATTCAAGATTCAACCGAGCGCCAGGAAAGTCCGAAATGGTGCCATTGTTATCAACACCTTCCTTCTGCAGATAAGATTCAATCTCGTGACCAGCTCGAACCACATCGTCAAGAGCGGCCTTAAAGCCTGATGAGGTTGCCATGGCAGAAATTGAGAGTATTCCAGGAATAGTGATAAACAAGCTGGGCTTTACGGAGGATCGAGAACTAGGTGTAGGAGGATGGAATCGGTCCTCCGTGCAGTTGAGATAACTCCCGGCGGAGTGGGACCAGGCCGTCACGTGGAACATGGTAACCCCCGTTCGCCGACAAATCGAGTATAGCTCACTACTTTCAATGCCCGGGATCTGAAACATACATTATCGACACGTGGAATTGAACGCCGACAACTCAGCCTCCAAAATCAGCTCCTTGAAAACCGGTCTTCGAAAAGCCTGGATTATGCGTCTTAGATGTGATGGACGATTAGCGAGAACGAAGGTTCGACTACTTAGATTACCGGGAAGCCGATGTTTTCGCTTATCTATTGGCTTTTCGGGTCCAGTAATTAGGCGATGCTCGTATCGTTGGTTGTAGAACACGACATGGATGGTATTGATGCCGAGACCTCGAAAGCCTTATCCCGATGGCGGCTTGGGTATACATATGGATTTACCGGGGTGTGAAGTACTTAGTACACAAAGAATTGAATGAATTAGCCTTGAAGAACTATTCAGGACATCCTTACCTTATTTCAAGTCAGCACCAAAACACTACTTGATGGTAACAACATTGTGTCAGATTGAAGACTGATTTCCTGTTTCAGTTGGCTGGCACTCAACGTGTGTGGCCCCATCATGGTTCACCCGATGCAGGTTTTTGTGTTTGGCGACCAAACATTTGACGCCAGCGAGTTGATGTTCAAGTTGCTTCATGCCCACGACGATGTAATATTATCGAGTTTTCTGGATTCTAGTTGCTGGGTATTGAAGCAAGAAATCTCCTATTTGAACGAGGAGCAGCGCTTGGCTTGTCCCCGTTTTTCGAGGCTTGTCGAGCTGCTTCCATATTGGCGAAATGGTTCCTTGAATCCTGCCTTGGACCAAGCAATGACATGTATCAGCCAAATTGGTACATTTTTACGGTATGTACAAAGTTCTTCGAAATTTTTCTGTTTACTAACGGTGCTGATTAAGTGACCATGCTTCAGTTGGTAAAGCATTCCCAACGTCACAGAACGCCTGCCTCACCGCCCGATGCACTGGCTTTTTATCGTCAATAGCTGTCAGTTGCTCAACCAATTCTTCAGACCTCCTTCTACTAGGGTTACGGACCATAGCAGTTGCATTCCGTGTAGGTGCCTGCTCGTGGGACGTTGGGAGCCTTTTGTATTCGCCACAAGGAGACTCGAACTTGTTGCCCTTCCCATCTTGGACCGTTGCAGTAGCCGGACTAAGCGAGGAAGACCTTTTGAGGGCTATCGAGAATTTTGTAGCCCACGAGGTGCGTTCTCGTCCATTTTTCTGTGCAAAGTTTTAGAGGAGTTGCTGATGATATGATAGGGTTTATCCACTCTTAACCAGCCTTACATTAGTGCCAAAATTAGCGCAACGCGATACAGTATTTCAGCCGCCCCTGATATCCTCAGTATCTTTTTGACAACAGCGGAATTGTCGCGAGCTGCCAAAGTCGAGCTCCCGATTACCGCACCATACCATGCTCCTCATCTTTACACATCAGAGAATATAGACGCTATCGTACGCGATGTTGGTGAAGTGTCTTCCTCAATCGTCATCCCTATCATCTCAGGTACAGGAGAGGTTATCAAATCAGGCACATTCCACAATGCGCTTCGTATCTCAGTCGAAGCGTGTTTACAGCAGACAATCAGATCAGATTTGGTCGTAGCTGGCTTGGCCGCTCACATCCGATGTGAAAAAAAGTTTGTGATTCGCCACATTGCGGCTACACCAGATGGACTCGCCCTAGCGATCCAAAATACACTCGGCGCATCAAGTGAAAGGGTAGACGAGGCGGATTATCGTAGCAAAGGTGTTCAGGATACTTTCTTGCTCCCTAGGTCAAAGTCAAAAATTGCCATTCTGTCCATGTCCGGCCGCTTCCCACAAGCTCCCAGTATGGAGGCTTTCTGGAACGTCCTAGAGAATGGCATCGACACGCATGAAAAGGCCTTGTCATCTCGCTGGAATTTTCGCACTCATGTGGGTGACATTTCGCTGAAAGAACTACCCAAGAATACCAGTGGGACTGGCTTTGGATGCTGGCTACACGATGCAGCTCGATTCGATGCACGCTTTTTCAACATGTCACCGCGAGAGGCACCGCAAGTCGACCCTGCCCAGCGTATCGCTTTACTAACAGCAACAGAAGCTCTGGAGCAAGCTGGCATTGTACCAGGGCGCACATCTAGCACCCAGAAAGACAGGGTTGGTGTATACTTTGGTAGTACAAGTAATGACTGGATGGAAACGAACTCTGCACAAAACATTGATACCTACTTCATTCCGGGTGGAAATCGAGCCTGTAAGTGCCGTCGTGGCGCACCTCGTATAAGTGCCTTCTCTTCACTCCTACTGTGTCATAGCCACTTCATTTTAACGATATTGACATATTATACCAAATAGTTGTGGTAATCAATTTTCTTGAATCTTCGTTGACTTGCTAACTGTATTACTAGTTATTCCTGGGCGCATCAACTATCATTTCAAATTCTCGGGGCCAAGTTATACCATTGACACCGCATGTAGTTCAAGCTTCACAGCCCTGCATCTAGCCTGCAACGCGTTGTGGAAAGGCGAGGTAGATATGGCTATCGTTGGAGGGACAAACGTTCTTACAAACCCTGACATGACAGCCGGTCTTGACCGAGGTCACTTTCTTTCCCGAACAGGAAACTGCAAGACCTTTGACAATACTGCTGATGGTTATTGTCGCGGAGAAGCTGTAGCGACAGCTGTCCTGAAACGCCTAGATGATGCGATCGCAGATAAGGATCCTGTGAAAGCTTGCATATTAGCAATTGCAACAAATCACTCCGCTGAAGCCGACTCTATCACCCGTCCCCATGTTGGCGCTCAGCAAGCGCTATTCGAAGGTTTACTTGCAGATGCAGGTATCAAGCCGACAGAAATCTCATACTGCGAAATGCATGGTACAGGCACTCAAGCGGGCGATGCTGGCGAAACCACCTCAGTCCTCCAAAGTCTGGCCCCCGCCGAACCTTCAACGGCCATAAGAAAGCAGCATGAACGTCTCTACATAGGCGCTGCAAAATCGAATATTGGGCATGGCGAAGCTGCAGCCGGGGTTACAAGTCTAGCTAAGGTGCTGTTGATGTTGAGGAAGTCAATCATACCACCTCATTGCGGCATAAAAACGAAGATCAATCATAAACTGCCCGATCTTTTGTCAAGGAATACGGCCATCGCTACCAGTATAACTGAATGGCCTCGACCAACAGGGGGTAAGAGAAAGGTGCTGTTGAATAACTTCTCAGCAGCAGGCGGCAATACTGCACTTATACTGGAGGACGCCCCCGAGCGTCTAGTTGCGGACGACCCTGACCCCCGATTGCATCACTTGGTTGCTGTTACGGCTAAAACCCCTTCATCTCTGGAGAATAACGTCAAAAACCTGCTACTTTGGCTTGGTGAAAAACACGATTCGAGCAATCTTACACTCGCACGACTATCTTACTCTACTACTGCTCGTCGTATGCACTATCCACATCGAATCATGATCAACGGAAGTGATCTCAAGTCAATCAAGACTTCTTTAAATAAAGCCCTAGATGATAAAGCAGGTAGCTCTCGATCTAAAGGAACACCACGATATGTATTTGCTTTCACTGGTCAAGGTGCACAATTCGCCGGTATGGGGACGGAACTATTCTCCCATTTTAAGAGCTTCCGAGCAGATATTTGCCGATATGATCAGATCTGTCAACAGCTACGGCTACCTTCTATCCGATATATTTTCCAGAATGCGACTAGTTTTTCTACGGCAAGTCCCACGGTGATACAACTGGCAACAGTCTGCTTTCAGATGGCCTTGTATCGCATGTGGGTTTCATTTGGAGTCAAACCAACTGCTGTAGTAGGTCATAGCCTGGGAGAATATGCCGCGTTGTATGCCGCGAATGTATTGACTCAAGCCGATGTGATCAATTTGGTAGGTCAGCGGGCACAATTATTGGAGAGGCATTGTGAACCAGGCAGTCATAATATGGTCGCCATTCGATCCAATGCGGCAGATCTAGAGGCCATACTTGGCCCTCCGGGCACGACATACGAGTTCTCCTGTCACAATGGCTATAATAGCATTGTGCTTGGGGGAACTAAGGAGCAGATTGAGGCTATATGTCCCACCCTGCAAAGGAACCGCACATCCTACAAACTTCTTGATGTGCCCTACGCGTATCACACTTCCCAAGTCGATCCGATTCTTCCTTCTTTACAAAATGTGGCTAACGGAACTCAATTTCGCAAACCAAGCATTCCAGTTATCTCACCAACCTATGGCAAGGTTCTTACTCAGAAAGAAGATTTCGGTAGTAAATTTGTTCTTCAGCATTGCAGACACAAAGTCAACATGCTGAGTGCCTTGCGTTCAGCCCAGGAACTGAATCTTCTCGATGAGAAGATGATGGGCGTCGAGCTTGGGCCTGAACCAATCGTGATTAACATGGTGAAAGAGCTCATTGGGTCAACTTTCCAGACATTTGCTTCTAGTCGCAGAGACCGGTCGGCATTGGAACTTCTAGCTACCGCACTTTCATCTTTTTACACTGCTGGAGCTGAGATCAACTGGATGCTATACCACGCAGACTTTCTATCCTGCCAAGTTGTACTCGATCTACCAGCTTACGCTTGGGTACGTCTTTTTCATACACTCCATATTTGCTAGCCTAGGAAGCATTTTCTGCTACGTAGACCCTCCCCTCCCCATCTTTCTTAAACTTGACTACTCGCTAATTGTGTTACTGCTTATAGGACCTGAAAGATTACTGGATTCAGTATGTGCACGATTGGTCATTGCGCAAAGGCGAGCCTCCTCTCATTGCCGAACCGACAAACCTTGAGAGCACCTGCATTCACAAAGTCATTACCAATTCGTTAAACGCTGGGGGTGGCGAGCTTTTACTAGAGGCAGATCTCAGTCGCTCAGATCTTCACCCTCTAGTACAGGGTCACAAAGTATATGGCGTTCCTTTGTGCACCCCATCGGTCTATGCTGATATTGCTCTTACTATTGGAGAGTATGCCAAAAGGTTTGCGAAACCGCCCGCGAGTACATGTGGCGTCGAGGTTGCGAATATGAGTATTCAGAGCGCACTCGTTGCCAATTCTGACGGGAAGACCCAATTGCTTCATATCAAAGCTGTTTTCGACTCGGAGAGGGCATCTCTTTACTGCACATTCTCTAGCGTGGATACGGATGGCAAAGTGAAAGAACAACACTCCAATTGCTTAGTCCGGTTGTTTGATGTAGAAGCTGCTCGGACAACACTTGAAGTGTCGGCTCCTGATGTCATACTGCGCATCTCGACGCTCCAGAGTCAATTGCAGAATTTCGGCAACACTTTCCGGTACAGCAAAGCCATGATCTACAAGATGGTTAAGCAACTGGCCGATTTCGATCCAAAATATCGTGCCCTTGAAGCGATCACCCTGGACAGCGATGCCCTCGAAGCTACAGGAAGAGTCAGTTTTATGAAAGTGGTTACCGAAGGCACATTTCACACGAATCCGGCCTACATTGATGCCCTTTCTCAACTGGGGGGCTTTGTGATGAATGGAAACGAAGGCGTGGACCTAGACAAAGAACTATTTGTTAACCATGGTTGGGAATCGTTCAAACTTTTGGAAAAGATCGATTCCAATAAGACATATATAACACATGTGAAGATGGTCGAAGGGAAGGACAAGCTATGGACCGGTGACATCACCATATTTGATGGAGACGTCGTTGTCGGCATATTTGGCGGAGTAGCTGTAAGTTTACACTGTGCATGCCTGGAAGTTTAGGTACTAATCTATGACCAGCTGCAAGGGGTTCCTGTTCGCTTGATGAGCTATATTGTCAACGCAGCGAGTAGACGCGCGAATGGCCCCGAGGCATGCATAAAACAAGAGCCAGCTATTCATCAAATGCCTGCCGCGACTCCTGTCGGTACTGTCATTCAGAAAATCACTAAGCAGCCAACTATCGCCCAAAACCATGTCGAAACAAAGAGCTTATCCACTGCTATCGATATTATCAGCCAAGAAAGTGGAATTACAGTTTCTGAACTTACGGACGATACGCGATTTGACGACATTGGGGTGGACTCACTTTTAGGTCTCATGGTCAGCAGTAGAATCAGAGATGAACTTGGCCTTGATGTTGATTCAAGTGCGTTCCTCGAGCTTCGCACGGTTGGCAGCTTCAAAGCCCATCTGAGAAGCCTTGCTGGTCCCACCGAGCAACTTACTATCGTTACCGAGACCATAGAAACAGATATTGTACCTACCGCTGTACCGGTATCATTTCCCCAGGGTACAAAGAATACGAGCAGTATTTGGTCAAATATTCTTGCTATTATAGCTGAAGAGAGTGGCATTAACACCGCTGAGCTAACCGCCGATACGGCCTTCGCGGACATTGGTGTTGACTCACTGTTATCACTGGTCATTGTGAGCCGGATGCGGGACGAGCTTGGACTCGATGTTCCCACCCAATCCCTTTTCTTAGAATTTCCTACAGCGGAAATATTAAAGGGTAAAATCATCGGTGGCCTCGAATCTCCACCAAGTGGATCTGAGCTGAGTAGCTCTGATACATCAACCGACAACTCGAGTATATTCACACCTAGCTTTAGCATTGGAACTCCAAACGAGGAGCCTATGTTGCCTATGAGGAAAGACTCTCTACTTTTAATCCCAGGTATGCTTCCTCCAGTGAAGCCGGCATGGTCTATTATTCTCCAAGGCGCACCCCGAAATGCAAGCGAGCGGCTGTTTTTGTTCCCAGACGGATGCGGTGCGGCCACATCATATCTCAAACTTCCTACCCTATCAACATCCACCGCAGTCATTGCATTCAATTCGCCGTTCATGAAGTAAGTTTAATTCATTCAAGATCTACAATGCAAAATATTGACTCATGCCCTAGGAATCCCCATGATATGGCAGATCGATCACTCCCAGAAATCATAAATTCTTACATCGAGAGTGTCAGACGCCATCAACCCCAAGGACCTTACCATCTTGCAGGATGGTCAGCAGGCGGTATCCTAGCGTATGCAGTCGCTCAATCCCTCATGTCCGGTGGCGAAGAGATTGCAACACTCACGCTCATTGATTCTCCTCCTCCTAATGATGGGCTCGACCGGCTGCCACGTCGTTTCTTTGATCATTGTAGTTCTGTCGGGATATTTGGCGAGGAGATGAACGCTCTCAATCCGTCAAAAGAACGTGCCAAGCTCCCAGATTGGCTTATGCCTCACTTTGAAGCTACCATTGAGTTGTTGCATGACTACCATGCACCACCTATGCCACATAGCTCCAATAGGCCAAAGAAAGTTCTCGTGATCTGGGCTGGTGATTGTGCATTCGGTGGCAAGTATGCAAACTTTCCACCAGGATCAATGGAGGGCGAGGACACAGAGGGAATGAAGTTCTTGACAGAACAGCGGACAGACTTTGGGCCAGGAAAGTGGGCTGAGTTATTTCCTGGAATGGAAATCAATGTTGATGTCGTGGAGGGAGAGCATCATTTCAGTATGATGAGAGGAAAGGGGGGGGAGCAGATAGTAAATATGGTAAGGAAGACGCTGGGTATTGGTTTTTGAGTGGCAGTTTCTACATTCTTTGAATCCCATCTCGGTTAATTACTATTCCTATGATTACACTTATTGTAGCCTTCACTAAAACAAGGGCTCATTTCGTTGAGCAATCTCATTATATTTCTAATGCATCCAGAATGGTGGAACAATTTTTTAAGAAGCACATAAAATATATCCATATGTTCATGGAATGAAATTGTTATTGATAAGTATTCTCAAAAATTGCAAGTCAGACACCCCAAAAGCGCTGGCATTACTACTCAACTTCTATGTAATGAATCAGAATAAGCTCAAAGTAATGGAAGCTGAAGGCCCTTCTCCAGAACTATTCTCTCTCGATGAAAGCGATATCTTGCTCTGTGTCCATCACTTGCACCCAAGGTCAAAACTTTGTCAATGACGTGCGCAACACCCCCATACAAAATGATATCCTCTTCTATCACCCTCACTCCGTTGACATTAGTACCTCCGTCTCTCGCCCGTTCTACCACTACCTCCTCTCCACTCAACGTCTTGTAATCTCCTCCCTTGCCTAATAGCACGCCGTACAACACTTCATTCAGTATAACATGACCCCTAAGGATGGTTGCTAATTTTTCCTGCGACAACAAGCTCAGTAGTCCCAACATATCTCCCAATGCATCGTTCTGTGGAATGAAAATTGTGACATCTTTGAGTGCTTCAAACTCTGCAACCAAGCCTGCTTTCTCCAGAAGTCCTAGGTATCTTTTGAATCCGCGAGCCTCGGCTGTGAAATTGATGTTATGCGGTAAAACCAGCGAAGAGTTGAGAGTATGCAAAAGACCGCCATCGAATTCAATGTCTTTTTCGTCTACGCCGCCTGCTATACCCAATCCTGACTCCGTTATGATCCTGCCATCGCTATCCTTGCTCAGTTTGACAACGGCGCCTTGTGTGACGTTGGTCTGAATTGGTGGTTTGAGTTTCGTTTGCACGACTTTTGGATGCTCGTTAATATTTTTAGATGAATGGTCTCCGTTCAGAACATGGTACGTTAGGACGGCGCGCGCGACGGGAACTGGGACCTCGCTAAGATTATACCCCCAATTGGCGAGATCAATGTAGGCTTGGTTCGTTGGTGCGATCAAAGTGATATTTCTGAGATTGTTGAAGTTCTCAAGAAGGTCGAACTGCTGTAACAAGCCGTGTAGAGTCGAGAGTTTTGGATGTGAGGCTAACAAGGACTTCAAGCTATCAATGGCGGAAATCGCAGGAAGACTGAGAAGAAAGGCGGCTTGGATCTTCATCGTTAGATTCTTGAAACTAATCTGGTTGAATGCGATTCCTGGATCGATACGATGAATCTTATGGTCTAGCTAGGAGCGTATGAAATTGACAATGTGACGCTGTGTGTCATCCATGGATCACATGCACCGGCATCTACAGCGTCTATTCGGGTGCCGTTCAGAGATGTGCTCTCCACGGCAATCAATCATAATATTTGGTCCTTGATTGGGCTCTCGTGCCTTAAGACCCGGCGAGCGCACATATCTCGCTATACGAGTTACCGAGTCAGCCCGGTAAATATTCCCCGAGGAACGATCACTTCCGAACACCGTGAACAAGCACAGGCCTCCCATCATAACACCAGCAAGTGGTAACAAGCTTATTCTTATCTTTTTTTCGCTTTTGTGGTGATTCTTTGTATGTCCTGCCAAACTCCGACATGGCGTGCAATCTGCTTGCTCTCTTGACACAGTTCTTGGGCATTTCTTCAACGATTTCCTCCTTAGCCTCCTCGACTCCAAATTCCAAACAAGCCGCCAAACCAAAAGCCTATTTCGAAATTCATCTCACAGCGGGCAGAGTCAATCCGACAGGTGCTGGTTTCCGGGATGCGATTTTGGTCAACGGAACATTCACTGGTCCAACGTTGCACATTGACCGTGGCGATGATGTTGAGTTCCTTGTGAGAAACCATCTCCGTGAAGATACGTCTGTGCATTTCCATGGCGTTGGGCAGGGTGGGTCGCCATGGGCCGATGGCACTCCTGGGGTTGCGCAACGTCCGATTCGACCAGGAGCATCCTATCTATATCGATGGCGAGCTGACGATTCCGGTGTTTACTTTTACCATGCGCACTCTAGAGGCCAGATAATGGATGGAATGTACGGTGCGATAATTATAAATCCAAACCCAGAGGAAGAGAGGCCGTTTCATATGATAAGTCATGATTCTACTGATTGGGGGAAAATGAGAGAAGCGGAGAAGAAGATGCAAACGCTAATGATCAGCGATTGGAGTCAATACAATTTCAAAGATATCATGGGGATAGAAAAGACGGCAAACATCGATTACACATGTATGGATGCAATCATCGTGAATGGTGCGGTGAGTTTGTGTTTTGAAGATTATATCCTGAGATGCCTATACTGATAGCTGAGATAGGGCTCACAGTATTGTCTTAACCGTAAATTACTAAATGAATATACGGATCCGCTGGTGAAACAAATTCTTGGGACGACAGACGAAAAGGAGATCACAGACAAGGGCTGCGTCCCTCCGCTGCAGCTTTTCCAAGGAAATTTTTCGCTTCATCTCGAAAAGCTTCGGCCAGAGGCTTACTACAAGTGTGTACCTGGGGTCGGTAGCGGAGCGAACCATACGATAACGGTTCATTCAGGCGATGGGTGGGCAGCACTCACCTTCATCAACCCTGGCGGGTTATATCCGCTTAAAGTCACCATTGACAATCACCCCATGCATGTGTATGCTGTTGATGGACAATACATATACCCACAAGTTGTCGACCAGATCTTAGTCAATAACGGTGAAAGATACTCAGTACTTGTAAAACTGGATCAGGAAGTCGGTCGATATACAATTCGTATTGCAAACGATCTGGTAGGCCAAGTCTTCGGCGGATTCGCCGCGCTTTCGTACAATGGCGTCAGGGAGGATCCACCACACCCAAAGCCGCTCATGAACTACGCTGGAGGGCCATTGGTTGACAACATCCGGAAGTTTGATGAGTTTAATACCCGTCCATACCCACCCAAGCCTCCAGCAGCTATTGTAGACCGAACCCAAAAATTCATAGTGCGGAAACTCGGACAGCCATATGGCGCATATGAATGGAGTTTGTCCGGTGATCAGGGGTACAATGTCAGTGCTGAGGACATCAGATCACCTCTTCTATTCCAGAAACCAGGAAATATCGGAGAAAGCGAGCTCATTCTCAAGACTCGAAAAAATGAATGGGTTGACCTGATCCTCGAAATTGAGGGCCCATTTGCACAATCCCATCCGATGCATAAACATGGAAACAAGGCGTTTATCATTGGGCAAGGTGTTGGGTTTTTCCCATGGGCTACAGTTGCTGATGCAGCAAAGGCCCTACCACGCGGAACATTCAACTTCATTGATCCACCATACAAAGACACGTTCAAGACGCCCGAAGGTATCAAAAACAATGCATGGATAGTGTTGAGATACAAAGCAGACTCTCCTGGCGCATGGCTCTTCCATTGTCATATTCAGACTCATTTAGCTGGTGGTATGGGAATTGTAATTCTTGATGGCGTAGATGCTTGGCCGCAGTTGCCGGAGAATTATGAGGAATGGAATGGTTTTAACAAACCAACCTAAAATTTTGCAGCAGCCATCAAGGCCAAACAACTGTATATATCTGCTAGCAACTCAGACGATAATGGAGGATGAACAGCGGATATGTCGTTGAGATGAAAGACGATATGTGTACGTATCAAGATTGGAGGAAGTTTCGCCTGGTTTTTCCCATACCGCAGAATAATAATAATAATAATAATAATAGTCGTAGGATGCCAATATAATTGGAAATTGCCTGCCCAGGTATTCAGCTCGACCTGATACTCAGATTTCATAAAGTTGGGGTGATCGAATATACGTTCCCCAGATGTAGCTATATTTCTAGACCTTGCGAGACTATGCGATAAATGTATATAGGTGGGCAGAATTGGGCCGCCTCAAGGGTTTTCCCCACAACTTCAGCGATGTGGGGCAAAGTCTACCCCAACACACCCCCACATCAGACTTGGGTACAGCTGCTGAACTTACCATATCTAAAATAACAATGCTTTGACACTTTGGTGTATTATAATCATATCAATAAGTTCTCAAAAACGCAATAATGGACCCTGCACAATTTGGCTACAGCACCCTTCCCCTCCAGCACTCACCGTATTCCACTATATCCCCTTCCGCCCTGAGTGGCACCAACACCGGCAAAGTTGCTCTAATCACGGGGGCCGGACAAGGCATTGGTGCTGCCATCTCAGAAGCTCTTGCAAAATCTGGAGCCGATGTTGCTATTTTGGACTTGACAATCGAAAAGCTGAGCAAAACCAAGGAAGCATGCCTGCAACACAATGTCAAAGTGTCTGACTTTGCCTGCGATGTCACGAACGAAGAAAACATCAAAAGCGTGATGGACCAGGTGGAAAAGCAACTCGGGCCTATCGACGTCCTGATGAACAATGCAGGCATTTTTGATCAGAGACCGTTCATAATGTCGACATTTGAAGGCTTTTGGAGACAGATCGAAGTCAATTTCAAAGCACCGCTGATGCTTATTCATCATATTCTACCTCGTATGCGAGATCGTGGAAACGGGTGCATTATCAATATCGCATCAAGGTCCGGCACAGTTGATGTGCCGATGACACTCGGCTATGTATCATCGAAGGCTGCAGTGATAAGAGCGACGCACACACTGCAGAAAGAAATGGTGCTAGATGGATTGGATCCAGCAATTCACATTTATGCACTACATCCAGGTGGCGTGTTGACGAGTATGGGGGGAGGTACGTTTCCTTCATCCAAAGTGTAAATCGTGTCACTGATATGGCGGCAGTTGGTGCGGCTAGCGATGTGAAAGAGAAGTACGGAGATATAACACAGGAAGACTTCTTCAAGGATTTATTCAAAGATGGCCCTGCTTTATGTGGCCAGACATGTGCATATTTGGCGACTGGACGAGGAAAAGAGCTCCGAGGTTTATACCTAGGTGAACATAAACCCTCAAACTTAATTGTTGTAGTAATCGGCTGACATTACCTAGACTGCCGACAAGATGTTGCGAAACTTCTTGAGATTGGTCGCGACACTCTATTGAAGGAAAATCGAAATATATTGACAGTAAACTTCATCGAGGGATACTGTAATGAGCCATAGGGATAATGTATAACCATATACAAATAATGGAAGTGATCCTGATACTGCATATGACCTTTCTCAGCCAAAATGCTATATTATATGTAGGGCTGTTGGCTATTCGAGGGTTATACCTCTCATATCCTTTCTTGTATTAAAGTGAAAAGCTTCTTGTTGAGATTGAACGTTAGTCAAAGTAGAACAGACATTTTTATCTCTTCTGAAATATTTCTACTGTATTCAAGAGCCATAGATAACCCGACGCTTTGATAAACTATTCCAACTTTTTGAGGTACCAAAAGGTGACTTCATGAGAACGCTTGGTGTCACCTCATGTGTCCAACCCCGCACTCAATAACCGGCCGCCTTCCCTAATATAGTAATCCGGCCACTCCTGCTTCTGCTTCTGCGTTCTCAACACCATGTTACAGTCATCGCCTAGTTTTTCCTCGCTTGATTGGTTTTAGATACTTGTTGTAATTGAGTAAGAAACTTTTTACACGGCTAAACAACTCGGCTGAAGATTTGTGGATCGTTGTGGGTCATTATTATCTGGGGTATGGGGAGATGTGACCTGACCGTTGACCAATGTGGATTAATCTTCTGTCTGGGGGTGACTGGATGTGGGCGATGGAATACCTTCCTTCGGGAGAATTCACCCGAGGCTGAAATGTTGAAGAATCAATAAAGAGTGCCGATCTTCGCTCCAATACAGTTAATCTTTGGTCCGGCCCCAGCATTTTGGAACTCAACCACGTCTCCTCTGCTTAAAATTGTGTCCGTATTCTCTCAAACTTACATTTTCTAAATAGTTTCTGTTTTGTCATGTTAATTGCTTCCACCAAGCCAGCAATCATGGCGCGCAAGTATCTTGGAGGCTCCGGGGAGCGATTGACTGTTTGGATTTCGATTGCAGCTTCGATGGTTTTAATCTTCTACGGATATGATCAAGGCGTATTTGGCAACGTCATCATCAGCGAGAACTTTTTGCACACATTTGGTTACCCGTCAGCCAATATGCAAGGAGTTATGACCTCTATCTATAACATTGGTTGTTTCATCGGGGCAATGAGTACGATTATAACTGGAGATATGCTTGGAAGACCGCGCCAAATATTGCTTGGTTCAACAATTATCGGAATTGGGGCTATTATTCAAACTTGTAGCTGGACAGTGGCTAGTATGATGGTTGGGCGAATTGTCGCGGGTCTTGGAACTGGGTATGTAAATCCAATACTTTAATGTGATGTAATCTTCTTTCCTGTGTGCTGACTACTTGCGCAAAGCATGAACACAAGCACGGCAGGAGTTTGGCAGGCTGAAACGAGTAAGATGAACAGTCGAGGGAAGCTCGTTATCATTCAAATGGGTGAGCATGTTTTCAGTCTTTAGGGAATAAAGCACTAAGTACCACTAGCCAATTGCATCACTGGCTTCAGCATCTCGAACTGGCTAACACTAGGTTTCTCGTTTGCTCCACGCGATATTGCGTGGCGTTTCCCACTCGCTTTCCAGCTTTTCTTCACATTCTGCATTTATGCTATGTGCCCGTTCCTACCGGATTCACCGCGTCTCCTTATCCGGAAGGGTAAACACGAAGAAGCACTTGAAGTGCTTGCCGCTCTTGAAGGCCATGGGGCAACACCAGAATCCCCATCCGTGATCACGCAATATAATATCATCAAAGACATTCTTGACCGCGAGCACATGAATACTTGTAGTTGGTGGCAACTGCTCTCAGGCAAAGGACCCAGTGGTGTTTTGCGACGAATAATTCTAGGCGCATCCATGCAGGGTTTTAATCAGCTGAGCGGAATAAACGTAACTTCGTATTTTATGAGCTACATATTCATCAACGCATTAGGCATCTCCGAGCTCCTTTCGCGTATTCTAGCCGCAGCAGGTTCAGTTGACTACCTATTATTTGCTTGTTTGGCATACTTCGTCATTGAGCGGTATGGACGCCGAAAGGTAGGTTTCATCATCCATGTCAACTTCATCTAATTTCAGGAGAATCAGTGTTCATATTGATAATGATCTCAGGTTATGATGGTATCTGCTGCAGCGTGCTCTTTCTGTTGGATTATGATAGCTATTTCGCAAGGGCGGACTGAAGCTGGCGGCAATTCATACAAACTCGGTATTGTTGCTGTTTCGTTCTTCTTCGTTTTCTTCGCCAGCTTTGGTATGGGAGTACTTGGTGTACCGTGGCTTTATCCGACAGAGTAAGCTCTTTCTTAACTTGCACGATGTTAATGCTGATATGATTCCAGAATCAACGCACTCGAAATGAGAACTAAAGGAGCATCTTTGGCAATGGCTACCAACTGGATATGCAACTATGGCGTAGTACAAGCCACTCTTCCTGGAATTCAAAACCTTGGATACAAATTTTGGATTATTTGGGCAGTAATATGCTTCTCCTTTATTCCGATAACGTACTTATTTTACCCAGAGACGGCGAACCGGACTCTAGAAGATATAGATCGTTTCTTTGAGACCGGGCCAGGTATTTTCATTCACCGCAACCAATTAGCCATACAGCTCCCTCGTCCAGCTGAGTTTATTGAAGCTGATGAGAGGGTTGCTGCAGGTGAGCAATCGAAGATTGGAAATAAGAGGACTAGCGTCAGCAGCGAGCATGCTGAGACGAAAGAGGTGGTTTGAATTCCATCTGTAGATACTTCACTTATCATCAATCCGAAGTATCATAAGAGATTTATAGGGTTGTACTGTAGTAATTATAGGGAAAAAGTATAATTTTAGTAAGGCTTAGTGGTGGTTTCTATAGGTAGCCTAAACTTTTAATAAGTAATTACAGGATCTATCGTTTATATGATTTAGTAAAAAAGTCAAGAAATTTTATAATTTCTTATTAATACCAGGCTAGGCCGCAACTGCGCGAGCGCGTATGCCGAGGAGACTGAGGGCCCTGAAGGCCCTCGGACAATATATACCGTTCTACTCTAGCAATCAACGTTGTTAATTATTTATACCCTTTTTGGTTGTTTGCCGTAGTAGAGTAGAGTTGCGTGCCTGACCGCAAAGTTAGTATTATACCATATACTATATAATATACAGATAATAGACTTGGATACCCAATTTTTATAATTAAAATAAATGAATCAAATATCTTCTCTTCATATTAAACCTTAGGAGTACCTTAAAACTACCTCTATCTACCGCTTAAGTACTAGTACTTATACTGCGAGAATTCGAAAATGTAAAATTAAACTAATTATCTAAGGAAAACAAGTACAAGGTATATACACGCATCATTTCCAAACCAAAAGAGAACCCTCCTACAACACTTCATCAACACTACCTCTTCTTCCGATCCTCCATCTCCACCTCCTCACCGCCCTCCGCCCTCCCCGGCTTCGCAACCATCGCCCCCACCAGATGCAGCGGATTATTCATCCTCGTAGTCATAACATACAACAACGTAATCCCCGTCACAACAACCTCATCCCTAGCCTTCGCGTTCACGCTATCGTCCGTAAAATAGATATTGCCAACTTGCTTGAGGGCCCACCAATTGACGGAGAATTTCGCAATGGGCATTTGGTGCGCGTTCAGGCACACAAAGTCCCATAGCTTGAGCGACATGTTTGCGATCCAGGAGATGGGAGCGGGGGTGTTGGGGTCGGGGGAGAGGGTGCTGGAGAGGTAATTGTACTGTGTTTTCCAACGTTTGAGGGGCCGGAGATGGATGACTTGGGTGCCAATTGTGCACTCCGCGCTGATGGAGATGTTGTTGATGGTTCCTGTTGCGATGGAGGTGGTATCATCAGAGGCGAGGTTGAAGCGGAGTTGCGGCTTTGTGGGCCGGAAGTGTTGGATGTAGAGGGGGGTGAGGTGTTCGCCGTTCACTTCGCTAATGATGTTTTGGAATTTGGTCCAGGCGAAGTTTACTTGGAGATGGAGGCCTTTGGGATCGTCAAAGCGTTCGCGGGGACTAGTAGAGATGTTTGAAGGACTAGGTGGGTTTTCTGGTAGTTCCTTGGACATTGATGATGACGGCTCAGAATGATGTGACATTTTGGAAACTTGAAGTTGAAGGGAGTGGAGGGTCGTGCTGTTGGGCTGGTTGGATTTATCTGCACCTTTACCTGAGGTTCAACATGACTTAAATATTGGAATCTTTCAACGACTACGATCTCGTTCATCAGTTTGGAAGCACTGCCTCACAGGGCTGTGGGTTCGTCTTGGCCATATTTTCGTCCGCATTTGGTCTAGTGTATGTAGGAGGCCTGAGGCTGACTGTTGCACATTCGAGGGTCGAGGTTATGCACGTCCATATTACCTATTTCGGTTATTGGGAATCTGATAAGCGAATCGAAGTAAGATTTTCTCACCGGAAGCCCTGATTAGGTAATTTGTCAACATTGAGAGCCCGGAGCTATCACTTTTGATATAGAGCGACAGCAGTTACTCAATCAAATTATTTTATCTACCGCGCTGATGTGAATGAAAACATGCGCTGTTATAACCAGTATTCTTTGACCACGCTTCGCTACTAATTTCCTTGGTCTTGCATCAATTTTGAGTCCATCAAGAGTCGCTTGGTGTATCTCTTCACTTTCACTTGATTCTTTTACTCTTTTCCGTTTGCTTGGTTTCTCCAATTTGACGCGTTTGCCTCATTTTTCTAATTATATATACTCCTTACTGCTCTTCCCACCTTCTACCACACATTCACTCACTTTTACGAAGAATATTCGTCCACACATTTGTCCCTTCAACTTCCACAACAAGCACTCTTACTACACCAAGCATGAAGCCCACCGCCGTTCTCATCGGTGCTGCCATACTCGCCGCTCCTGTCCTCGGCGATCGTGATTCTATCCGCATGAATTACTACTGCGCGGACAACGATACCAAAATCTGCATTTCCCATCAAGCCGCTACAGGTGAAGAGCACGGCATCGTCTCCTGTGTCAGGAATGTCAGGAGCGTTGAGTGGTGCCCCACTGGCCAGAAGTGTAAGCCTTGCCTTGCCTATCAGTTCCCGCAAAAGTTGTGCTTGACTAATATATTTTAGGCAGTGGTGAGCCAGGTCGATGTGAGCAGGCTTAAGCACAGAATCTTGCAGTGCAGGCGGATAAAGCCTCAGGGCTTTGTAGTTCGTTGAGGCTTTCATGAACAAGCACTGAGAAGAAATTGAACAGGCTAGAAGGCATGACAAGACTGCGGAAAGGCAGTACCGAGTGGTACACAGATAGATAGTGAAAAGACTATGAGAAATCAAACAAACCACAACATCTATTGACACTTCTTGCTGAGCTTATGACGCGACTATGAAGTGGGCAGTTCTCGGACGCGGAATGGAGGTAAATATACGGAATGGCAAGGCCTCGGATGGCCAACAATTCCGATGGCTGTGGCCCAAGCTCCTTCAGCCTCCAATCACCGCGCTCCGTGTCCAAGCCTCCACATCCCCGCAAGATACTTACTACCCCTACCCTTAATATACATACAAGCAAACACCTAGCCTGTCTACTATTCCACCATGCTCGCACAAATGTCATGACACTCAAAGCCAACATGCCTAGCCCCTACTCACCCATTTCTAAACTGATCCCCCGCATCTCGCGGCGACAGACACAATGCCGTGGACTGAGGAAGGACGGCCGTAACGCTGGCCAGCGATGGATGAGCACCACCCAAGATGCGCCAACAAAAAGGCCAAAGACGGCCATTTTCTTTCCAGGTACAAGAGCACTCTCTATCGCCTTCCTCCCTCACTCTACTAACAATCGCTAGGCCAGGGCGTCCAGCGCGTCGGCATGTGCACCCCATGGCTCGATGCCTTCCCTCGCACTGTCAAGCCGATCCTCGAGGAAATCGACGCCACTCTCGACGTGCCCCTCACCAAAATCATCGAATCCGGTACCAATGCCGAGCTCACCCGCACCGAAAATGCTCAGCCAGCCATCATGGCAACCTCAGTCATGATCCTGCGCGTCATGGAGCAGGAATTCGGATTCAAGACGATAGACCGTGTAGACATCACCTTGGGCCACTCGCTAGGCGAATTTGCCGCGCTGGTAGCCGGCGGCTATCTCACTTTTGGCGACGCGCTCAAAATGGTGCGCCGAAGAGCTGAAGTCATGAGCAAATGCAGCGCCGACGCCGTATCGCGAGAAGGCAGTGAATTTGGCATGGTCGCCCTTGTTTGCGAATCCGAACAACACATGCAGTCGCTCGTGAGTGGCGCGCGCGAATTTATCGAAATCTCTGGCCCAGGGTCCAAGAGCGATTCCGCCGAACATCTTCCGGCCGTGCAGCAGGTCGCGCTGGCGAATCTGAACTCGAAAAATCAGATTGTGTTGAGCGGAAGTATTGCGCGGATTAATACATTGTTGGCAAATTTGAGACAGTTTGGTGGGCATGACCCTAGACATGTGCGGTTGAAGAGCGATTCGCCGTTTCATAGTGCGCTGATGAAGCCCGCTCAAGAAACGATGAAGAGGATACTGCATACAGAGCGAGCGGATGGAGGTGATATCGTCACCTGGCCAGGCGTTATGCCCTGTATTTCCAACGTCTCGGGGAAGCCGTTCCAGAGTAAAGAACAGCTGAAGGATTTGTTGGCACGCAGCTGTGCAGAGACGGTGCAGTGGTGGAAGAGCGTCAAGTATCTGCACGAGCAGGAAAAAGTTAGGCGATATGTTGGCATTGGGCCTGGCAAAGTTGGCAGGAATCTGGTTGGAAAAGAGGTCGGCATGAAGGGCGCAGTCAAGGGCGGTGGCGTGTGGGGCATCACAAGTCCAAAGGAAATGGAAGAAGTCGTTCGCGCATTGGAAGAGACAGAAGGAGTTCAAGAGGATTGAGATCGAAAAATCACGAAGTTCGGGGAGGGGTGATGAGACGATTTTACAGCCTGGTCGAAGAGTCGCATAGTGTATTTCCATACACTGGCAATATCTCAGAGTTCCTTGGGGGAAGTGTAGACCCAGTCTGCATCCAGCCCATCAGCCTACATCGCAAGATCCGCCGTAAAGTGTTCATGCGCCCTGCACATTCAGACCTGCATCCACTTGTATCCGCATACCAGTCATACTTGTGTTCTTCGCCAACATGACAAACGCATTTGCACAGTCCTCCAAGTACGTTTCATGCTTGAGCGCCGCCAAATTCTTGACCTCTTCGATTCGCTCTGCAGAATACTTAAGGCCCTACTCTTTATGTTAACCATTTCCAATCGCAAGCAGGAATAAGAACGTACCCATTCCGTAAGCAGCAAACCTGGCAGGACTGTATTCACCCGAATCTTTGGCCCAACTGTAACGGCGAGACATTTGACCAACTGGAGTTGTGCGGCTTTGGTCACCGCGTAGGGCATACTAGATCCACCCTGGCTCACAGCCTGGCCGCTCGAGTCAGTAAAACCGCAGGGAAGTAGATGTTAGGCAAACTAACGGCTATTGAGCCTGTTGTAATAATGTGTCCGCCCTCAGGATTGGCATTGAATGTTGCTTGTGCTTCCGTAAGAAGGGCTTTGGGTACTTTGACATTTGCAGACCAACACTACCCCCACATTAGCTCCACATATACATAATCTAGACGAAATATTCCGAGTGTAAAACGGCAATTGAAGAACATTCTCACCTTGTCCCATTCGTCTTCACTCATCGAATCAAGATCTTTCCAGTCGCTGAACCGAGTCCAGCCCTGTTGAATTTTATTATGGAGAAGCATATTGGATAGGAAATAGCTACGCACTGCGTTTGCAAGAATCAAATCTAAACCACCTAGCTGGGTAATAGTTTCTTGCACCGCCCGCTTCGCTTCCGACGTACTCGTCATATCCTACACACCACCATTAGCCAGCCTCACACACCTACATTGCACCACATCTCAAACGAACCACATACCGCTTTGATCACCACGGCCTTGACGCCAAACACCTCGCACGCAGCTTTCACCTTCTCCGCCGGCTCCACGCGATTGAAGTAATTAACCGCAACATTGCACCCTTCACTCGCAAACGTCGAGCTCAAAAGTTCGCCCAGACCTCTACATACCAAATCAGCGCAACCCTGAAACCAATTCGCAGACACACGTACGCAGATCCTCCCGTGACAAGGATGTTTCTGCCTTTGAGCGCGTACGGCATGTTAGATGTGGGCTTAGGCGATGGGTGGGAAAGAATTTGGAAAGGAGTAGTTGGGGGAACGGTATGGTGGTAATGTGTGGGGCTTGTTGTGGTTGACAACTATACCTACCTACCCCACCAAAGCCCTATACTGCTCGATTGAGCCTAGTTGTATAACCTCGGTTCGTGGGGGACCGAATGCGACCATGTAATCGACATTTTAGTTCCAGCACAGGGGAAATGCACGGAGAGGGTAAAATTGATATTGATGTGGATTTTGGTTATGATGTGGAGTTGGATTGCGGGAAGTTGGCGAGGTGGAGGGTTCCCCAGTCCCAGATATGCTCCATGCCGGCGAGGTCGAAGTTTGTTGCGGTGCCGAGGTCGCCGAAGGGGTTGTTTGCGTAGAACTGGTCTAGGTCAAACAATGGATCCTCTGGTGACGTGGTGGATAGGAGGATATCTAGAGTTGCTGTTGCAGGGTTGGAAATTGTATTGGATGTGCTCATGCTTAGAGTCGGCAAGTTTATAGGCTGGCTAGATGCCAATCCAGGGGCGGGTAGAGTCATTTGTTTCTGGCGCTTGTTGACGGGAGTTATGCGGGGCAGCTCGGGAGTAGCATGCACTAATTTGTATAGGAAGTCGTAAGATGAGGCGCCCAGCTTTGTGATTGGGCTCAGTTGATGCAGCATGTCGAGGGAGCCCGCGATGACGTCCACAATTTCCTGGCGATGGGGTAAGACATGTTCGCGGTCATGGATGATAGCGGAACACAAAAGCGTGGACGTATCGAAAATTGAGAAGACCACCATATGAAATTTCGAGTTGATGGGGAATTCATGGTCGAACAACAGGCGCGCAACCCGAAGAACGGATAATGCTATTTCCACGCCCCTTCTTCTGAAATCGTCGTCGTCCGCAGTTAGCTCGTCTCGCCGATCTCGAGTCATGAAAGGCTTCAAGCAATCGAGCATTACAAGAAGGATGATGCAATGCAACTGGTAGCGCTGGAAGACGAAGTAGGTGTGCTCTTCATCAAAGGAAGTATCGAAATCCTTGATTCGAAAAATTGCCGGCAATTCTACAATAAATTTCTCACATTCCGCTTGTACTGCCAATACCTGCTTAGCAGTGAGGCCATTCTTAGCCTGCGCATCACCTAAAACTGTCGTTACTCTTCTACCCAGGTTCGCTACCAGTGCCATATGAGCAAATGGGGACAGCAGGTTTGGTTCAGTAGGCGACTGATCGAGCCGCAGATTCGGAAATCTGAATGTAAGATTTTTTTGATCAATCAGGTTCGGTCTGCCTAACCAGGCTGACATTTGCCTTGAGATTGTCAATATTATGGCTCACAGGTTCACCTTTGGCTTACCAATCCCATATGTATAACAATACCCAAACACGCCGCCGTATTTCGATGTCAAACTCTGACAAGTCTTCGATTCCGACATCTTTGTCAATACCTGAACACTCTGTGAGTAAGGCATCAGATGACCAAAAGGGCAAAGTCGTACCTAATTCCTGCGCTTGCCGGATGGTACAGCCCAGAGTATGCCACGCCTCAACCATCTTCGATTCAGACTTGAGCCATGCTCCTTTGAGAAACTGTTCCTGCACACGCTCAATGGTCGGATGTGAGGCCTCGAAGCTTTGACTGAGCTGCTCTGCGGCAGAGGCAAAACGATCAGTGAGCATTTGCGAGTCGCACACAAGCTCAAATTCAATCATCTTTCGCAAAGCAGGCGTTAAATACTGAACTGAGTATGCGCATATCCTCAACAATAGACATGTGAACTCTGGAGAGAGCGGCTTTCCACTTGCTCGATCGGCCCACCATTTAACATACTGGTCAGTTAGAGCAGGTCCATAAATTGCACTATAGCGATGATTGACAACGCTTAGGAAATGGTTGACAAAGGAATCTACAATTGTTAGAGACCAGAACTACACATAACACGCTGTAACTACCTGTGATTGATCTGGGCGGCATGGCATGTATGACTTTGTCGACTGCATCAAGTATCTTGGTCTCTGGTGGAGAAGGCTTACGCGAGCCACTCTAATACGAGAAAATTAGTAATATGAAATTGGCGTAACATATTGACCTACATCTTCGACTGTGCCAACCTTATAGTGGATATGCCCAGGCATGTAACCCCAGATTCTCAACCCATGTTCTCGCCCTTCAAAACTATCGTTTTGTGAAGATTCTAGAACTTCACTCGATTCTGGGAAACTTCTCTTCTGGCCACGCGTATTGCTAGATGATCCGCTGGAAGAATAGTGTTACTGTGAAATTGCGGTCTAGCGGGGTATTCGTTGGCAACATACGTCGTTGAAGCGGACGGTGAATCCAGTTGCGCTTTTTTGGCACCAAATTGGCAAAGATGTGCCACTTTTCTAGCTTGGCAGTGATTACAAGGCCATTCGCGAGAGCACTAGGGTGGTCATTAGTTCAGGCAGATGCAGACTGGTCAGAGGCTATACTCGTTGCTTGCGGCGCTGGCACTCGGAACACGATGTTGTGGTTCGATTATCTCTTGCAGATTGCATACCTGTTGAAGACTACTATGTGTACATGGCAGGAAGATTCACTCGTCGAGTCAGTTTGGGCCCAGAACACCGAGCACGCTTAAATGAAGCTGTTCCGTGCGCCACTAAGCCGAAGAGCTTACACGTGACCTTGGCAACGGGGTTGCGTTCCGCGATAGGATCTTGAACTTTCGCTTCCATCTGACGTTTTCTTATGGCCATGTCCTCCGTATAGGTAGCATTACAACATCTGATGGATCATGTTGCCAGTGTACACAAGTCAATCTAAGTGACCCCCAGTGTCGTCGCAATGTAAGAAGAGGCAACCCGTTTCCAAATTAGCGTCGGACGTCACAAGCTCCCGACCCACCGGCCGCCGCAAAGTTGACTAATTCTCAAGGCACTCCAGGCAGAGGAGAAGAGCCTCACCATCATCATCGACGATTAGTTACGCCTTTCAAAAGCTTTTGAGTATCGAAACGAGCGCAAATGGGTACGGAGACTCATCCTCAGCGTGAAGTTCCAGCAAGTAGGCGCAGGCCCAAGCCAACTCTTTCTTGCAATCTCTGTAGACGAAGGAAGTGAGCGTGTTCAACCCGCACGAATCTATAGCTGTGATTTTCTGACGATTAAGGTTGAAATGCGACCGGCAGCAGCCATGCAAGACATGTTTCGACAGAGGCCTCTCGTTGTCTTGCACGTTTGCCCGGGGTACTCCAGGCCCAGCAGAAACAAAAAGCTCAAACAGTGTCCACGATAGAATTACTCAGCTCGAGCAGCTGGTAACTTCCCTTATAGGCAGCAAAGATATTGAACATTCTAGCCCCGGAATCTCCAATATGTCACAGACAGATCACCATAGCGATGATGACAAACCACAATTTCCTAGCACACCGGATCGCGTTAAGCTCAGCAGAGATACAACGACGTATACAAATAGTAGCCATTGGACGAGTATTCTAGATGGAGTAAGTATTGTCAAGTATTTTTCACATGCTCCTTCCATACATGCCCGCTACTTTGTAAAAATACGACACAGTAATATTATATAATAATCTCGCACTGCTAGAGAAACTACACCACCCATCGAAAGAGGCACACACTGCAGCGTCTGTGCTAACAATTTTCCCAGATCTCGGAACTCAAAGATCACCTTGACCAAATACCCAATTCTGCGTATGCGCAACACGAAAGCATTGGAGATCTCACTGGCCCTGATCTCCTTTTTGGACGCCAACGACATGCAACCAAGCAGGAACTGCTGGCAGCTTTACCTCCACGGTCTGAAGCTGACCAGCTGGTTGAAGCCTATTTTGAGTCAATGGCCACAGCCCCTAGTGAGTCTACAAAGTCCTCTGATTGCTCACAATTTGACAATTGTAGCTCTATTACATAAACAAAGCTTTCTTCGACAGGTCAGTACGCCCCTCCTCGCGCCACGGAACATATAACTAAGCAAGACACAGTATAAAGCATTCTGGGAACAACCTTTTGAAATATCCACAATGTGGCTTAGCTTGCTATACTCTATCTTTACTCTAGGCTCACGGTATCTATCTAGCAAAAATTATCCAGGTGTGCAAAGTGAAAGTCTGCACACTGCACGCATTGACTTCTACCGCGAAAAGCTTGTCCAGGCTCTAATCTTAGCAAATTACATCCAATGTCCGCCGTGGACGCTTGAGACGTTTACTTTATATTTTGCTTCTGAATTTTCGCGTTCTTCCGACACCCAAGTCAGTATGTGGATACTCATCGGCATGATCGTACGCATTGCTTTGCGCATGGGCTATCATCGAGACCCATCACGTTTTCCCAACATCACACCATTCCAGGGCGAGATGCGAAGGAGAATGTGGATGAATGTCTTGGCTCTTGACATATTGTCCTCTGTACAAGTCGGTTTGCCCAGAATGATTCAACCGTTCATGTATGATACTCAAGAACCTCGAAATGTGGACGAGGAGGACATATACGAGGAGATGACCGAATTGCCACCCTCGAAACCAGAAACTGAGTTGACGCCACTCTTGTATTCGATTATTATGATGCGTGTAAGGACTGCCCACGCCAAGGTCATAGACCTGAACAACGCCACAACCCAACCTCCCTATCGAGATGTAATGACCCTCGATGCGATACTTCGACATGCATATGAAAATATACCAGAGTCTCCAGAGTCTTCTAGGGATTTGCTCGCTGTGGAGTTTGAAAATGCAACCTCCATATCGTCGATACGGCGGCTCTATCTAGGCTTGTCGTTCTTAAAAGCGGAATTAATGCTACATAGACCATATCTCTTGCCTGGGCGAACCGATACCAGATATGAACATTCACGCAGAATATGCCTCAATGCCGCCTACGAGATGCTCCAGCTGCAGCAAAAACTTGATTCTGAAATTCGGCCAGGCGGTAGGCTTTGGTCTCCAGGATGGCATGTTTTCACCATGAGCTGGTACATGTCGTCTATTGTCGCACAAGATTTCTTGTTAGCTACAACAGTTCTCATCCTCGATCTTGATGAAGAGTTGACATCTCCTCTACCACAAACGCTTGAGGTTGTAACAGGTAGCCTAAAGCTTGATCAGATACCACCTTCCCGAGATCAAATCATCGACGTTCTCCACAAGGCGCACACTATTTGGTACAGCGCTAGTCAGAGATCTTATGAAGCACAGAAAGCTGCAAAAGCGATCAAGGTTGTGCTGAATAAAGTGGAGGCCAGTTGCAATGGCATGGAAGACACCCATAGTTGTAAGTTGACTGTTATCCTGTTTCACCACAGTGCACCAAAACCAAATATTCATGGCAGCTACTAACATACGCTCTTAGCATACATGACAGAAGACCAACCACATTTTGTGTCTCCTTCACCCTCATTCGACTTCAACGACTTCAGTGCAGAACCTTCCAATGCTACGTTTTTTGGTCTGGGCGAAAGTGCATACAGCAACCCTTTCGCAGTAGATCCTATGACAATGGGCTTCAACATGATCGAAAACTCTTTGAACTGGGTAAGTATCGACATGTTCTGTTGCGGATATTTTGGCTAACCAGTCTCAGGGCATGCCAAGCGATCCTCAATTGTTTCCACAAGATCTACTTCCGCAACAACCCCCATTTCAATAGTATAAACTTACCATGGTATGTCATGACTCTCTAAGCAGTAAATTTACTACCTTCGCCTAGATAGGTATGGAGCTCACTTGTAGTTTAACAAAATCATGATCAGTATGTCAGTGCCAAACTTTGTACATGCAGCGTACTACAGACATAGATAATAGATAACATGGCTACTTTAACTTATGCTGCCTCCAAATCAATTTTTGTTTTTTTTTCTACCTTTAAGAGTAGCCTCAGAGTGTGGAATCTCAAGAGGCGTTCAAAATTCCAAGGCCTTCACATTCCACTTCATTCGCACACTGCTCACTTTTGCACAGACCCCGCGCCACGTAAGTACCCTTTGACGAGTTTCTTAATGGGCACAAAGGTCATGGCAGTTTGGAACAAGTCTTCCCAAACGGTGCAATTTCTTGTGTCGATCACCCGATTCCGAGACTCTGCATTGTCTCAGAGTCCCCAAACCCCAAACCTGGAGACCAGTACTCCACCACGTTTCATCGAAGGATGAAACAGTCAATCCATGACATGTACCACCCAAATGCGACATGTTCTACTCAAGTGATTGGATCGACATTCCCTTCGCACCCACCAAGCCCTTAGAAGATTTTACCCGTTCTCGGTAGGAGCATTTCACGTCTCATCTGGAACAAGATAGTGGCTTCATTGCGATGTATGCCTAGTAGTGCCAAGTCTAGAGTGTACTTATGACAGGCATCCCCATGCTGCGGCGCGACGAGGGTCGAAATATGCAACATGAGCAACCACGAGTATCCATGCCGTGGAAAGCAAATGAACAACAAGACTGAATTCGGTGCCAATTATCCTGTTGCGTCGCTTTTTCGTCAGAGGCGTTCATGTTCACTGCATATGCTGGCAAGCCATCGGTCACTATACCTGGCCAAGTTGTGTTGTAATGCTTAATTGACGCAATATACCTATCGCTTCTTTCAAATCAAAGCATGGCTCCCAACCGCCCCTCCATCACTCAAATGATGAACGACACGCAAGTGTCAAAAGAATACGCCATCCAGCCGGACATGGGCGACCAACGAAAGTCAACGCACAAGGCACTACCTGCGCCTCCGATTACGCCTAAAAGGGTCATGCACAAATGCAGGTTTTCGATAATCTTCCCATTCATATTCGCAGTCGCAAGTTTTGCACTTACCATCGTCGTGGTCCTGGCCGGACAACAAGATGGCAGTTTGGAGGGACAGTACTTAATCGCAGTATGTCACTAATTTCGATGCCAAAGCAAGTCAAACTACTAATCAAACTGATCCAAAGATCAACACCTCCAATATCGGCCAAAACATTGTCCGCCTCGAAGCCACGAGTTCACCCCCAACAACACCCAGTCCCACACTCAACAACCTCTTAAACATTTTCACCCCCCTCATCGGCAACATCACAAACGCCACCTCTCAAGAAGCCAACACCGCCATCTCCACCCTCACGCGCTCCGCCCTCAGAAAAGCAGGCGTGGCCGATACATACAACCTCTACCTCCAAACCATCTGCTCCACAACCGGCGATGGCAAGTCCAACCAAACCAGGTCATGCGAGTCCTGGTCTGCCCCAACAACCCGTACGTCACGTCCCCCCCCCCCCCCCCCCCCCCCCCCCCCCCCCCCCCCCCCCCCCCCCCCCTCCTCCCCCCCCCCCCCCCCCCCCCCCCCCCCCCCCCCCCCCCCCCCCCCCCCCCCCCCCCCCCCCCCCCCCCCCCCCCCCACCACCCCCCCCCCCCCCCCCCCCCCCCCCCCCCTTTCCGATCCCAAAACCCTCATGCAGATACTTATTTTCCGACAGACCTATCCTCCCTAACATCCCTCCTGCCCCCCTCGATCCCCCTCGGCCCAACATCCCTCACCTTCCCCATCCTGTCAAACCTCTCCTCAACACTCTCCTCCACGTCCTCCACCATCTCCACCATCCGCACCACCATTCTCGTCTTTCTCGTCATCAGCCTCGTGGGCTCCGGGCTTGCAGCGCTGTTCGCCCTGCCGGCTATATTCTTCCCGTGCTCGCGGCTGCTGATTTATTTCAATTGGGCGGCGACGGCGGTTGCGAGCGTGTTTGCGTTTGCAGGTGCGGTGATGGTGAGTGTGGTTGTGGGTGCGGTTGGGGCGGTAGTTGGGGGGGTAGGAGGAGTGCTTGGGGTTGGGGTTGAGCGCGGTCCGACGGCGGTGTTGTTTTTGTGGTTGGGGTGGGTGTTTGTTTGGGTGGGGAGTGTGTATTGGGGGATGGTGTGGTTTGTGGAGGTAAGGAAGTGGGGTTTTGTGAGGAGGGGGAGGGAGAAGGGGGAGGTGGGGAATTGGAAGGGTGTTGGGGCGGAAGTTTGGAGAGATTTGAGGGGGAAGAAGATGGAATGATGGTGCTGTGAAACTATGTGAATAATGATCAATTCTATATCCATCTAAATGTTAAGTCTACTAGGAACGCCGACTATGCAATCTCAGCGTGTCACTCTATCGCACGCCGGGAATTGGTCCTTTCTTTTCGTTCGCGCCTAATTCTTCCTCGCTCCATCCACTTCCGACACCCACTTTTCTTCCGCCCTCCTGTCTCTTCACCCTACACCAAAGGCTGATATCCTTGTCCCACACGAACTGCCACATGACGTATACCCAGCTCTTGTGGATCGGCAGGTCATCATAAAATTCATGTGCAATGCGGTTCAGCGCATGGAGCCGCGTCCAAGGGATAGCGGGAAAGTCATGATGCTCGTTGTGCAAACCAACATTGTAGGTGAAGAAGTTGAGCGCGCCATAGTACGAATACGTTTCGGGGAGCGGGATCTTGTTTGCAGGGTTGGATGCATCCTTGTTTGGTTTCTCGAAGACATAGTGCTCGGCGATGAAATGACCTGCGCAAGGGTGCAGCGATCCGGCAAGGAAGCTGCTCAAGACCAGGTAGCCAAGCGCTTTTCCTCCAGCGAACTGGACGAGAGCATAGTCGAAGGCGAGCTGGACGACAATGTTGAAGAGATGAATCTTTGTGAGCGGCAGGCTGTAGACAAACATGGGGCGGAGGGCGTAGAATAGAATCTGGAAGGTACAGAAGAAGGCCTTGCCAGCAACCGAGTCGAGGAAGAGAGCCTCAAAGGCGGTAGGAAGGTCCGTGTCAAGCCCATTGACGCCGAGCGACTTGTGATGGGTGAGGTGGTAAGGCCTGAACGAGGCACTGTATGGAATGGCGATTGGCAAGTTTGCAAAGACGGCAAACACCCTGTTGGCTAGTGGAGACCTGAAGGCGAGGTTGTGCGATATCTCGTGGATGGCAAGGAACAGGTTCTGGTTGGCAGTCGCGCCAATGACGTAGGCGGTAAGGAAGAATTGCCATGACAGCACGGGAGAATTGCGGAGGAGGTAGGCGCAGAGTATCTGGATCGATACAACGAAGGCGACGACATATTTGGTGAGGGGCTCAGGGCCGCACAGTTTCGTGACCTGCACAACATATAAGCAAACATATCGCGTACGCACACATAATCCTATGATACCTCTGGGTGTGCCTTGATGATGGCCATACGCCTCGTTCGGTGCGGCTCTTCAGTGTATGTCCAGAAAAAATCGGGCTCCTCATTGTGCTGTTGGAGCTCCTCCTGCTTCTCCCCCTTGACGGTGAAGCCTCTGTTTGCCGGCTTCTTGGAGGGCGCGGTGGCGGTGGCGACCGAGGACCGCATATCAGCAGCTGAAAAGCAATTAACGGCGTGTGGTACTGTTTGTGGTGGTGGTGAAGGTGGGGAGAGGGTGAACAAAATCCAGGAGCAGGTGCTCGCTCGCCGCTCAATGGTTGGCGGACCCTGGAGCTTGACCTTGCAGGTGGCGTGGGCGTGGGCCGGGGAATTGTGGGGCTTGTGTGGCGCCACTGCTCGCTAAATTCAGGAGCAAGTCTCGACCGTTGCCACGTGCTGTCATCCAACTATTCACTTCCGTCCTCGCCCTTCACTGTTTACCGCTCGCTCTGCCTCGCTCCAGCAAATTGAGGTCAACCGTCGCCTTGACACTCGTGATCTCGAATCCAAATATACTGGGTTTAGAGACATTTCCACAATGTCTAGGTACAAAAATAAGTTCTACTAGTTGTTCCAATGCTCAATCATAAACGGTATTCATTTTGGGGCCCTCCATGTGTTGTGTAACCTGGCCTCAAGCGGGCATACAGCTCTGAGTGTTGCGAGACTAGTAATACATTAAGGAGAAACAGGGAGACAGGCTCTCTCGCTTGGTATATATGCCACTGACTCTTGGTTGTAGACAAAGCCTAAGTTCGCAACAGTAACAAGGGCACGAAATATCTGCTGATTCTCTGTAGTCCATAATCCTTACACAGCGGAAAGTCGTGTATGTGGATCACCAATATTCGAGATCATATACCTCGGCTTCCTAGGACTACGTATCGAAACTAAGCAAAGGCGCCATCTAGATACCATGTCTTCTTTCCACTTTTGGTTAGCCCGAATCTTTAAACACGAATCTATTTTGGACATTTGTCTTGTACAAGCATTGCGAATCTGTTGATGCATCTGTATTGCATACCTAGCGAACAGCGAAACTCTATCCAACAGCTAAATCCACTGCAAACGAGTCCCAGACTATTCATAATGCCCTTTTGCAGTAATTATACCTATTCCGTCGGCAACCCACAAAGGCAGCATTCATCCTACAACGCCAAACGAGGCACCTAGATACTTTCAGCTCATCCTCCAAGTCCGAAAAAAATCCAGGAAGAAAAGGCCCCATCAAATCCCTTCCAAAACTCCCAACAGGCAGATGTAACCAGACCGATAACACCTCCATTAGGCAAAAATCAATACATGCAAGTAATTAAACGCTGCAGGTCCTTCGACGCTCAGGCGCTTACACCTCTTTGCATGCCCACAATCATCCCACTCATCTCATACTATACGAGATAACCGGCACCCAACATGTCCGCCAGGAACGTGGGCGCACACAAGTCTTGTGCTAACATGGGTGCAGATAAGACCCTGCCACACGGGCTGCACAATCGCTACAACGGGTACAGGGTACCTACAACGACCAGCCGTATAACGCACCCCTAGTGTGCATTTCCAGCCGGACAATCCTATTTATTGGTTTAGTCTGCTGATACGATACGACGGTGCTCCACTACGCTTTGCCAGTACCCATACTTGCTCGGATGACCGCGATGCCACGAAGAGCAGGGCTGTGAGGTGACGCGCATATATATCGACCGCGGCGACGCGGCTGTCGGATCGTCTCTATCGATTGTTACACGCAGTTTGGATCTCATATATTTCCTGTGTGAGCATGAGGAGCTTGCATTTGCTCGCGGTGCTTGGGGCCCGGGTTCTTGGTGCGATTGTACTCGGGCATCAGGTTTCGGTGCGGGTGCCCGGCAAATGGGAGTACGAGGGATGCTTTGTGTAAGTGAAGATAACCCATGCTTCATTTAGATCCGGTGGGAGGATGCAGTGTGTTGGAAATGCTAAGATGAGCCAGTGATTCGGGACACCCATGGGCGCTACACAGCGTGAGTGATGTGCAGAGTGCAGAAAGATGCATCCGGTTCTGCCATGATGGTGGGTACCTATTTGCCGGGGCTAAGAATGGCAAGGAGTGTGAGTTTTTCCTCCATTGACAGAGGGGGAAGACGATTAATTGTAGACAGGCTTTTGCGACCATTCAACAGATAGCTTGGGCACATTGGCTATCACTGGCTGCTCTACGCCATGTTCCGGGAATACTAACGAGATCTGTGGTGGATCAGATCGACTCTCGATCTACAAGCGCATCAAACCGGTTAGTGAGTACAGCAACATAGTCGCAAGGCAAGCACCCGGAAATGGAACCGCCCCAGTAAAACAAGGATGGTACCCAGAAGGCTGCTACACCGATGCCGTAGGCTCTAGGGCCCTTTCAGTTGGAGGAACAGTAACCGGAGCAATGACAAACGCAAAGTGTCGAGACGCATGTCGAGCAGCAGGCTACACGCTCGCCGGCACAGAATACAGCGCTGAATGCTACTGCGACTCCCAAATTCGCGGCACCAACGGTCCCGCTCCAGACGGTGACGCAAAATGCACCATGCCCTGCAATGGAAACCAGACAGAAGTTTGCGGAGGCCCAGATCGCCTGTCCTTATTCAAGTACTACACAGGTAACGAGCCAACACCCCCCACTCCCAGCGCGACCCCCAGTGCTGTGCCCGCACCCACAGGACTCCCTCCGGACTTCCGGTACAAGGGATGCTATGTCGACGGCGCGGGATCCCGTATCATGAAGTACCAACAACCCGACGACCAGAGCATGACAATCGCCAGCTGCGCTGCCAAATGCGTATCTCAAGGCTACCCCATCGCGGGCATGGAATACTTCCACCAATGTTTCTGCGACACCATCATTCGTAACAACGGCTCGCTCGCATCCTCAGACTCCCAATGCAATTCGGCGTGCGCAGGAAACCCAGCCCAGATGTGCGGCGGCCCGGACCGCCTAAGCATCTGGTCAAACCAGACGACACTGACCGTCATCCAGCCCGCCGCGCCCCTGAAAAACGTGTCCAGCTGGGTGTACCAGGGGTGCCTGACAGACACGGCTCCACAGCGCGTGTTTCCCTGGCAACTCGTCAACCAGACAGGCAATTCGCCGGAATGGTGTCTGGGAAGGTGTCGCGAGTACGGGTACATGGCGGCGGGCATGGAGTACGGCGAGGAGTGCTACTGCGGCGACATTGACGGCATTACGACGACAGGCGCAAACCAGGTTACCGAGTCAGAATGCTCGACGCCGTGTCCTGGGAATCCCGAGGCGATTTGCGGACAAGGGGGTCGGTTGACGTGGTACAGGTGGATGGGCGAGCCGTTGTATGTGTGGGAGTATCCTAAGGGCACGGCAGCAGGCCGGTACGAATTCCTCGTTGGCGGGCCTATCATTCCGTTAATTTCGCAGCCGGCGATTAATGGCAAGGTGTCGCTACTGGAAAAGCATGGGACTGGCGAAGGTAATTCAACGGGCGCGTTTGAATTTGATCCGTCGCTGGGGAGCGACATTACGCGCGCGTTCCGCGAGTTGCAGGGCGTCAAGACGGACATCTTTTGCGCGGCGGGACTGACGATGCCGGATCGTGCCGGGCGTCAGATTACGATTGGAGGATGGTCGCTTGATTCAACATATGGCGTACGCATTTACTGGCCTGACGGCTCGCTCGGAGTAAATGGCAAGAACAACTGGCAGGAAGACGTCAACACTATCAAGCTCCAGCGTGGCCGCTGGTACCCCACAGGGCTCGTTATGGCCAACGGGTCCATCCTTGTGGTCGGCGGGCAAGACGGGTCCAACGGCAAGCCTGTCCCCAACATGGAAATTCTGCCCCAGGTCGGCCCCGTCCTCGAAGCCCAATACCTTCGCGACTCAGATCCATACAACTTGTATCCCTTCCTCGTCGTCTTGCCGTCGGGCGGTATCTTCATCCAGTACTACAACGAGGCGCGCATCCTCAATGAAGTCAGTCTTGATACAATCAAAATCCTACCTAAGGTCCCAGCCGCCGTGAACGACCCCACCGGTGGCCGCACATATCCCTACGAAGGATCGCAAATCCTCCTTCCGCAATACTACCCCTACACCGCGCCCCTCGAAGTCCTCATCTGTGGCGGCGCAGCTCGCGCACCGCGCTTCGGCCTCGACAACTGCGTGAGCATCGAGCCAGACGTGGCGCAGCCCACATGGACCATCGAGCGCATGCCCTCGCGCCGCGTGCTCTCCTGCATAGCCACCCTGCCAGACGGCACCTACCTCATCCTCAACGGCGCGGAGACAGGTGAAGCAGGCTTCGGCCTCGCCGACAACTCGAACTTCAACGCCGTGCTGTACGACTCGCGCAAGCCCAAACACCGCCGCATGAGCATCATGGCCAACACCACCATCCCCCGCATGTATCACTCCGAGGCCATCCTCATGGACGACGGCCGCGTCCTCGTGTCTGGCTCTGACCCCCAAGACAACGGCAAGCACCCGCAGGAACACCGCCTCGAGGTCTTTCTGCCGCCGTACCTCCTTTCCGGTGCGCCGCGGCCGGCATTTGCGATTCGCGAGAAAGACTGGAAGTGGGAGGCTGAGTATGCGTTTACGGTGACGGCGTCGTCTGGGGCCGACGTCAAAGTTTCGTTGATGGGGTCTGAGTCGAGTACGCATGGGAGTTCGATGGGTGCGCGAATCTTGTTTCCGCGCGTGGTGTGCACGGGGAAGAACTGTGTTGTTACGGCGCCCAAGGGGCCGTATGTTGCGCCGGTGGGGTGGTAAGTAGCTTCCTGCGCGAAGTGGAGCTTTGACTGACTTTGTACAGGTATCGCATGTTTGTGCTAGATGGGCCGACGCCGTCGCATGCCACTTGGGTGAGGATTGGGGGTGATCCTGGGAAATTGGGGAATTGGCCTAATTTCGAGGCGTTTCTGCCTTTGCCTGGTCTTGGGTCGATTAGTGGGAATGCGTCGGTGACGAATGCTACGGTAGGCCGCAAGTTTCGTGGATAAGTGGACGCAACATTTGATTGGAAGATGCAATGGTTGATATACAAGGATATGGATACCGAGTGAAGTCATTTATTTGACTAGTCAGTTAGCAATACGGCTCACCTTTCCCATCCCCCAAATTCCCCAAATTCCCCCAACGGCACCATACTCGGTCTCCCGTGCGCACACATAAACGGAAAAACACAATCAGCTAACCTCCTTACTAACCCTATGCACTGGTCTTTATCCAGCTCATCATTAAACATAATCGCGCTCCGACACGCCCGGGAATTGATCATATCGACAAGGCCCGCTGGACACGTTGCGAGACTGCAAACCCAATCGGTAGGCTGTGTGGTGGTGCCGGTGGAAGAGGGCGTGTCGATGTATGCGTAGAGTGTAGAGCGGAGAAAGGAGATGAGGTGTTGAGTATCTGATTTACAGCGTTCGGTCACAGTAGGGGGGAGGGATGTTACGGAAAGGCGGTGGTTTGATTTGGTTGCATCTGCTGAAATCGGTGGAATCAAGATGTCGAACAAGATACCCCAGGAGGCGAATCTTGCGGCATAGGTAATGAAATGGGTGCTTTCTCTTGGAGAGATAGTGAAGTGGATAGGCTTGGGGAGGATGGTAGAGGCGATATCGGTGCTGTGGCCTAGATTGGAGCGGTAGGTTGGAGTGGTGGGGGTGCAAAGTTGTTGGAAAAGGATTTCTACTTGAATCCGTTCGTCGGCGGCGTGTTGGTCTACTAGGACCAACGTTGTGGTTGGCGCGATAACTGATGTAGTTCCAGAGGAGGGTTTTACCACTTTGATGAGGATGAACTTTTTGTCTACTTGAGCGATGACTTCGGCGCCCAGGAGGTCATCTTTTGATAACTTAGTCGCGCCGTTGAGTGAAATGCCGTTGAATGCTTTGTGTGGGTTTATGCCAAAACATTGATGGTGTGCATATGATAGAGTACTGCCGTTGTACGCATCGTCTAGTACAGAAAGCTGTTCAATGCGTTTCTCACTCGTCTTGAAAACAGGATTATCCCAAGTATTAAGCATGTCTTCCAACCAAGGAGCTTTCTGAATAGTAGTTGGCTTTGGTGGAAGTCGCAAGGAACTGTTTGAGCGATTTTGAGAGATACCAGTGTCGAGTTCAGGACCCGCTATTGGCATCACGCAGCCAGTACGAGCATTTAGTAGGTGTTTCTTCTTAGTTAAAGGATCTAAGCACAAAATAGACCCGTCGGGTCCATCGACTTCTGTCACAGTATCATCGGTATTGTGTTCGTCTGCCTCAGTTGACTTTGAAGTGCCGTGGTTTGACAGTGCACTGAAACTAGCAAACACGGTAGGCTTAGGCCGATAAGTCAAATTATCCATATCATTGCTAGACCGAACTTTCGATGAAGTTGCTGTCCCCCCTGGCTCAATGTTTTGGTGCGCTAAAGAGTTGGTGAAAAATTCCGACTTCCCGCTTTTGATGCGTGACCACTTCGCGAAAGCATGGTTTGGCGTCTGTTGATTTGACTCTCTAGAAACCGACACACTGCTTCGCTTCCTCTTTCGGGTAAGTGACTTAGAAGTGTGGGGTCTGGTAGTTTTCGTCAAGGCTGAAGACCCAGCGTGACTTAGATGACTTTGAGAGTTTATTGGCAAACTTGCAGACAGTGACCTTCTCTCACGTTCATTTGATCTAAATTGAGGGATGGATGGACTCTCAGTCCTGCTTCGTTTTTGATGAGGCTGGACTGGACGAAAATGGTGAGCGGAGAGCCACTGCGTAATCGTCGCACCCAAGACATCCATGATACTCTGTATATTCGCCTCATCATCAATAAATCGATCCTCATGAAGACTTGGAACTAGGCCACCTCGAAGTGAGATTCGTAGACAGAACATGGGGTATTTATCAACACCCTTTCGCACCCGTAATTGTCGGTTGGTGTGAGTACGTGACGCAGAGCGAGCTTTGTCAAAAGTGGTTACAGTATCATCATCAATGACACCGAAGCTTGAGAGCTTGAAGATGCGATTTATTTCATCATAGAGCTCGTTACACCTTGTCTCAGCCGACAAGGGCCGGAGACCTATGGAGATGAATTGGGTGTTCTTGGTTGGTGATGGATCCAATGATATAGCACCTTTTATAGAAAAGGCAGAGGTCGAGGCTGAAACTGGTATCCAAGACGGCCACTCATCAACTGAAACGTGGTTTGCCTGGGTCAAGAGATTAAGCATGGAAGTCAGATGGGCAGACCGTGGCTTCGTGGCGTCGGTCCTACTGCTTGATATCACTTCAGTATAGTTTGAGGTACTGAAGTTGAAGATGACGTTGTTGTCAGCATCTCGAACTCGCAAGCATACAGAGCCATTCCAGCTCAGCAGCAGGGCTACCACGCTTGTCTTGACAACGTTCCACAACCGATCGATTTCGGCCTTTTGCTCTAGCAACCTTGCCCTTTGCTTGACTCGCACAGGCAGATTACCAAAAAGGTTACGAACCGTCACACGAGTGCCATGCTTGCCGTGTATGTCATGATGAGAGACGGCAGGGAGATGCCTCTCAATGACATTCGCGTGATGGAGGGTAATGGAGTTGGTGGAGCGATACTGATAGTGGCGTGAAGTGATGGTCAAGAGGGACACACCAGATAGCGAGGCGAGGAAGACACCATGGCGGCCGAGCACGGGTTCCTGGGTGTGGTGCTTGGAGGTACAGTATAGCTTCGCCACGCCGCCATCCTCTCTGAACTCAATGGGTGCTATGCCGAGGCCGTTGTCCTCGACAGTACAAGCACCGCGAGCGAAGTCAATGGTCAAGCTGACTTTGGTGGCCTTGGCATCGAGCGAGTTCTCCAGAAGCGCAATCACCACGGCCGACAGCGACACAATGGCGGTCGATGACTTGATCTGGGCCACGGCATGGGCAGGCAGCGGCAGGATTCTGAGCATGGGGTGGGATTGCATTGCGTCATGTCGGCGGTTGCGTGGTGCATGCCATGTTGTGTGCAGGATGTAGGACGTAGGTGCATGGCAGGCAGATATGTAGTAGGCAGATCTGACCAGCCCCATCGAGTAGCGCAACGGCCCGCCCGGCAGAAGCAAGCACGCACGCAGCCCCAGCCCCAGCCCATCAAGCAGCAAGCAAGGGCAAGAGTCAGGGTCCTCTGGGAGATATGCACCAGCTCCCTGCCAGCGGACACACCCAGACACACTGCACAGACACACAGTCCACCATCTGTGCCATCCATCCATCCATTCATTCACCACTACTACCACCAACACACCTGCATCCGCTCCACTCCAGCCCACCACGTGGAGCATCCCTGAGCCTATCCGTTTCCGCCCGCTCACAGCATGGCTACCACGGAACCTGCGTCAGCGCCGCATGGTAAGTCGACCCTTATAACGCGCCCTGGCCCACACATGCTGCCTCGCGCCTCACCCAGCCATGAGAACCATATTAATGCGTCCCTTTGCAGACCGTCACTCGCGCAAGCGGCCCTTTGCCGGCTGGATGAAGCGCCTAGCCAACCTCAAGCCTTCCTCGTCCGACTCTCCCGGTGGCTCTGGCAAGAAGAGCAACAGCGGCCCGCCCAATAAGGCCAAGAAAGGCGCGAGCAATGCCAAAAATAATCCCTACCCAGAGTCCGGCGTCGTCAACACCGATGCGCCAGCCCACCTCTCCTTTTCCACTCCCAACACGCCGCGGTCCACCGAGAGCTTCACCTCGGTCGAGGAGGGCACTGTAGGGCAGCAGCGCGCGCTGGCCAAGAGCAACAAGTCAACCGCTCCCACTGTTGCAACCGTCCCTGAGACGGTCCATTCAGCGCGCTCCAAGGCAGACACAGGCACTAGCCATCTCATGGGCGGCAACAGCACCTTTTCCTCGCCAAATGGTTCTGAGCACTCACTGACCACCACCTTAACCACCATCCAGTCCACTGCGCCGTCACACGTGCTCGCAGTTGGCCAGAACCAGGCGCCCACCATCAACGCCCCTCCCGTGCACTTCTCCCACCAGTTTCCAACAGGTTCTCCGCTCCCCTCCGCCATTCCACCCCATCTCGCCCCCCAGCAACAGCCCAATTCCTACCAGGGCGCCACTGCCAACAACATGCTCACGGATAACGCCTCTATTCTGACTCTTGCCTCGTCCTCCAAGCGGCGGCGCCGAAACTCGCTCGATACCAACGCCTCGGTGCGAGCGCTTGCTCCGTCTTCCAACTATGGCGGAAGTCGCGAGTCACTTCCCCTGAGCGTACTCTCTGGGAATCCTGACGCCATATACTCGCCCTCCACAAGGCCGAGCAATGTTGGGGGCTTTGCAAACACCGAACGCGCAAGTGTATACTCAGCCTCAGGCGTGACCGCCCCCGCACTTGCCAGCGAACGCAACAGTTATCATGCAACCAAGCAGAACACAGATGGCCTTAGTATCCGGAGCGGTCTTCTGGGCCATGGCCGCGCAGATAGCATCAGCAGCATTAGAGCTACCCCTACCAGCCCGCTCGCAAGTCCCCGAGAAGCGCCTGGAAAGGCAAGTCGACGAAGTTCAGATTGGAAGGACGCACGAGACGCCAATGACGAAGACGAGGCTTCAGCAAGCCCTACTGCAGCAGAGCAAGACGGGAAGCTCAAGGCTCAAAAAACACTCTGAGCATGCACAAATTGAGTTGGTGGCGCACCCGCAGAGGGCATATTGGGTAGATTTTGCACGGCGTTACTAGAACATCATGGGTGGAGGAATCAACTTCGTCGCTTTTCATCATATACCCAATGCTATTACAAGCTTCAAATTTATTATAAACAGCGCACGAAGCACTTTGAATTATCGAAATGATGTGCGAACGCAATGAGACCCGGAGAGCCAGAAAATTGGGCAGCCAGGTCAATTAAACATTCAGTCCTTCTTGGAACATTCTTAGAGGGCTTGCAGCGAAGGTGGTGAGTTCGTACAAGCGTGACAAATTGGTTCCTGGGTTTGGTAATGGAGAATAGGCTGAGCTCAAGTGCATTCAGATGGTCCAAATGGGCAATCGTTCAACTCATGTCTATGTCTATCCAGGAGCACCTACTTGAACGTGTTCAGCGAATAACGGTATCCTACTACAGGTGCTCATAAAATACTGGCAGACTACGACGTCAGGCTCCTAATCTAGGATGACAATGCCACGAGCGAATGTTGAAAGAGACACGCAGCCAGCAAAATCCAAAAAACTAGCAATGCGCGTCCGCACGTGCCCCACTAATCCAATCCAATCCCAATCTACTAACCACTCTCGTTCCAACCTCACCTCTCTCAAGCCCTCACCACAATGCTCACCACCAACCCTCCACCCCCCACCGCCCTACGATGAAAACCCCCACCCCTTTCCCCAGGAAATGTTCCCCCGCCTCCTCTCCCCCCAGTCGTTCCGCCGCCGCCGCCGCACCCGCCACCTAACCATGCTCCTCCTCCTCCTCGCCTTCCTTCTCACCCCCCTGTACATAATCTACAAGCCGCCCACACTCCTCATCGCGCTCTTCGCCCGCCGCTGGCCCGACATCCTCTGGCAAGTGTCGATGCGCCACAAAGTCATCGCCCTGACCATTGACGACGCGCCCTCGCGCTACACGGTGCAAATCACGGACCTGCTGCGCGCCCACGATGCGCACGCTACCTTCTTCGTGATTGGCGCTCAGGTCGCGGGCCGCGAGGACGTGTTGCGCTATGCCGTCGAGCACGGCATGGAGCTGGGGAATCACGCCATGCACGACGAGCCCGCTGTGCGGCTGACCATTCCCACACTAGAAGCTGAGCTCGCGACCGTGGAGACGTTCATCAACGAGACGTATGCGGGTGCTGAGGTGACGCGTGGCGCGCATCGGTTTTTTCGGCCAGGGTCGGGGGTCTTTTCGGAGCGCATGAGGGCGAGTGTTGGGGCGTTAGGGTTTCGCTTGGTGTTAGGCAGCGTGTATCCGCATGATGCGCAGATTGGGTACGTGAGTATCAACGCTCGGCATGTGTTGAGTATGGTGCGGCCCGGGGCCGTGATAATATGTCACGATCGAAGGGGTTGGACATTACCCATGCTAGAAATCGTGCTGCCGGAGTTGAAGAAGAGGGGATATACCATCACAACAGTAAGTGGGCTATTAGAAGCAGCCAGCCCGCCTGCCCCAGCATAAATCGAAACCACAATCATCTAGTTGTGAACACACGACTCAAATGTAGTCGCTACAACGCCTTCCTCAACGCACTCCTAAACGGGATAATTTGAATCTTCTCCACATCCCATACCCCGCCCTGCACATACACATCCTTCTTCACCCGCTCCACAACCTCCTCCCTCGTCGCCGCCCCAATCAGCATCGCAGACCCCTTCATCTTCGGCGGCCCCGCATCCCCCGCCTTAATCGGCTCCTCTAACATGGCGCCTGCATTACAAATAAGCCACACATCCCACACAAAAAAAATCAATCAATCACCAAATCGACCCATTTCGCCAACATGCGATTGGGAGAATAAATAATAAAAAAACAAAAAACAAAAAACAAGTTGCTATACGTACCCCCCCACAACCACATATCCTCGCGATCCTTCTTTAGCCCTGCCAAGTGCTCGTTGCGCACCGCGATCCGCTTGTCTAGCGCGCCGGCGTGGTCGGGGATGATGACGAGCCATTCCTGTAGGGCGGGGGTCGTCGATGCCATTGTGCGTGTGAGGCGGGGCGAGCGTGTGATGGTGCGGGGGAGGATACAGCGGGCGAGCATGTGCGTGCGAAGTTTGCTGTGTAAGGCGTGGTTTATGTGGGTAGGTACTTTGTAGTACCGTGGACTGCGTATATGCACTTTATAAGGCGTAGGGAGAGGGGTATATTGACTAATTAAAAGTTAGGGCTATAAATAATTTCATTGCTACGAATAGCTAATTTCTCCTACATTATATAGCTACTTCTAGTTTAAAAAAAGATAAAATATTAAGTATAAAAAAAAGTGGAGAAAAAAGTACAATTTTAGTTTAGTATAATTGTCTATAGGCACCCCTAACTGTTGTTGAGTGACTGTATGTAGGGCGTGGGTGGGGCTGGGTCGGAATTAGGCCGCAGGAGTCGGAATGAGAAGGTTGTGTTATGTCATGATGGACCGATATTCGAACAACAAATATGCATGCGTTTACACAATAAGTAGGCATTGCTACGTGGATTAAGCTGGTTAAATCATGAAATCATTCCTCCTCGTGCGCTAACGTGATATCCTGCAACGCCAAAGTCTTCATTAAGCCAAGAATGCGGCGCCTATTACCAATTTCTAGGTCCATGTACCTCTGCGTCATCTAACCACTACACATGAGGCAGGACTCGGGGTTCTCTATTGAGCAGGCAAGTGCAGCGTCGGCATAAATGTCGCCGTCGCGGTCCTTGCTGTCGTCTTCGCCGTCTTCGACCTGTTTGTTCTTGGAGAGCACCTCCTCGTCAGGCTTCTCGCTTGGGTTAGAAGCGATTAGCTTGGGGCTATCACCCTCCTCGACGTCAGCCTTGAATGGCTTTCCGGCAAGTGCGTTCTCCGTCGTTGAAGGCTTGCGCTCCGTAGTTGGAGCTGCGGCTGGAGGAGGCGTGACAACAGGCGTAGGAACATCAGTGGTGCCATTGGGTGCTTTAGTAGCATACATTGGTCGCGGCACGGGCGAAGGGGAGGGTGAAATGGTCGTGCCGTTCTGGAAACCGGGTTGACGTCGAGTCTTGGGCAACGCCTTTGCGATATTCGTATCTTCTACCTTCAGAGCTTCTTGATCGACGGTGAACTGAATAGGGGCTGATGCAGCCATAGTACGGAGATAGTACATGCCTGTCTTCAAACCGAGCTTCCAGCCGGCGAAGTGCATAGAAGTGATTTTGCCCATGGTGGGCTCTTTCATGTGAATGTTGAGAGACTGAGACTGGTCGATGAAAGCACCGCGATCAGCGGCCATTTGAATAATGGTACGCTGTGAAATCTCCCAAACTGTCTTGTAAAGGAGCTTGGTTTCTTCAGGGATGTTGGGAATCCTCTGAATAGAACCACCATCAGCGATGATACGGTTCTTCATGTTCTCAGACCAGAGTCCCATATCGACAAGATCCTTTAGAAGCCAAGGGTTCACGACCTGGAACTCACCCGCTAGCACCCGGCGGGAGTAGATGTTGGACGTATATGGCTCAAAGCACTCATTGTTTCCGAGAATCTGGGAAGTCGAGGCGGTAGGCATAGGAGCAACAAGAAGGGAGTTGCGAACACCATGTTGGGCAATCTTAGCCTTCAACGATGCCCAGTCCCAAAGATCTGTGGGAGTGACACCCCATAGGTCGTACTGGAGCTGACCTTGAGACACGGGCGAGCCCTCGTAGGTCGAATATGGGCCGATCTCTTTGGCAATATCGCAAGAGGCAGTGAGCGCAGCATGATAGATGGTCTCAAAGATCTGGATATTGAGCTTCTTGGCCTCAGACGACTCAAATGGCAAACGAAGGGCAAGGAATGCGTCCGCAAGACCTTGCACACCAAGACCGATAGGCCTATGGCGGAAGTTGCTGCGGCGAGCTTCCTCCACAGGATAATGGTTGACCTCGATGATCTTATTCAGATTGCGTACTACGACCTGGGTGATTTCATGGAGCTTCTGGAAGTCGAACTCGCCACGCTTGAAGTCGACGTAAGTGGGTAAAGCAAGTGAGGCTAAATTGCACACAGCAACCTCATCAGGTGCAGTATATTCGACAATCTCAGTGCAGAGGTTGGAGCTGCGGATGGTGCCAAGATTCTTCTGGTTGCTCTTCCTGTTGCAAGCATCTTTATACAACATGAAAGGATTACCAGTCTCAGTCTGAGCCTCCAGAATAGCATACCAAAGCTTCTGCGCGCGTACCGTATCACGGCCGCGCTTCTCGCGCTCGTAGCGGGTGTAAAGCTCCTCAAACTCGTCACCATAGACATCAGCAAGGCCAGGGGCCTCGTTGGGACAAAACAATGTCCACTCCCCGTTCTCTTGGACACGTTTCATGAAGAGATCGGCAATCCACAGTGCATAGAAGAGATCGCGGGCACGTACTTCCTCTTTACCGTGATTCTTCCGCAAATCGAGGAAACTAAAGATATCGGCGTGCCATGGCTCCAAGTAGATTGCGAACGCACCCGGGCGCTTGTTGCCACCTTGATCAACGTAGCGCGCAGTGTTGTTGTAGACACGGAGCATGGGAACAAGACCATTTGATGTCCCGTTAGTACCACCGATATACGAGCCAGTGGCACGAATGCGGTGAACATTAAGACCGATACCGCCGGCAGTCTTGGAGATCAAAGCACATGTCTTGAGAGTGTCATAGATTCCATCGATGCTGTCTGACTTCATATCGATGAGGAAGCAGGATGACATTTGAGGATTTGGTGTTCCTGCATTGAAGAGCGTGGGTGAGGCATGTGTGAAGTACTTTTGTGACAAGTAGTCGTACGTCTCAATGGCCTTGTCGATTTCTTCTCCATGAATGCCCACAGCCACACGCATTAGCATGTGTTGTGGTCGCTCAGCGACCTTGCCATTGATGCGGAGGAGGTATGAGCGCTCCAGTGTCTTGAAACCAAAGAACTGGTAGTTGAAATCACGATCGTACACAATGGCAGAATTAAGCTCCTCAGCATGTGTCTGGACAATCTTGTAGATATTGTCTGCGATCATGGGTTGGCTCTTGCCGTTCTTGGGATTGACATAGTTGTACAGGTCTGCTATGACGGCTGAAAATTGCTTCTTTGTTTGCTTGTGAAGATTGGACACAGCGATACGTGCGGCAAGAATGGCGTAGTCTGGATGTGTGGTCGTCATATATGCTGCTGTCTCGGCCGCCTGTCTTTGTCAATACTTGAATACAATAAGCCGGTTTCTGACATACTAGATCATCCAGCTGGATGGTGTTCACGCCCTGGTAGACACCAGAGATGACCTTCATGGTAATGGCAGCAGGATCGACATGGTCAGGGTCAAGGCCGTAACACAGCCTTGACACTCGTGCTGTGATCTTGTCGAATTGCACGCGTTCCTTACGTCCATCTATACCCTTCGTCAGTACATGTATGCAGCAGTAGAAATGAAAGACCTTTTCAGCTTACTTACCGCGTTTGAAGACATACATGTTGAGTGTGCTAAAAAGTAGGATGAATGTGGGTGCGGAGAGAGAGAGAGAGAGAGAGAGAGAGAGAAAGAGGAGGACAGTACTTGAAGAGTGGAGGGGTGAAAGAGTCAATGGACGACGCGTTCGCGTCTAGTGAAAATAGTGCACGGGGTCGCGTCGCGTCTAGCAACCATTTGTCAGGTCAAGCTAAAGTGGCTGCAGCTTGCAGGGATAGTTAACTAGCCTAGGTAGATCGGGGGAAAGTGCGCCGGCTACCGATTATTTTATGCGGCTATCAACTTTCGACTATCAACCATCGACAGCACCACGTCTGCGTTTACCAACACCAATTGCCCGTCATGGCAGGCGGCCACATGAAATATCGTCACCTCAGTCGCTCATCATCACATCGGCAAGCGCTCCTTCGAAACCTCGTCACATCGCTCTTCAAGCACGAATCAATAGCAACAACATGGCACAAGGCGAAGGAAGCCCAGCGGCTGGCGGAGAAGCTGGTAACGCTAGGGAAAAAAAATACAGAAGCCACCCGGCGGAGAGCACATCAAATATTCTTCGTATGCAAGCGTTGGTACCCCTCGCCATTTGCATACTGATACCAGACAGGAACCGAATGAAATGGTGCCAAAACTCTTTGGCCCAATAAGAGAACGTTATGCAAGCAGACCCGGTGGATATACTCGCGTCCTCCGTATAGAGCCAATGAAAGAGGACCAAGCAGAGTCTGCCATCCTTGAGCTCGTCGATGGACCTAGGGATATGCGGTTTGCTATGACGGCAAAGACATTAGCGCAAACAAGACCAAATGTTCAATTGACCCCCAAGACAGCGGAGAATGTTCAAAAGGTCACAAGATACCGCCAGAATGGCATGGAACATTTACGAGACATGGTCAAACGCATGCGGATTGAGAAGAAGCAGGGAGTCGACAACAGGATACTAGCAGGACCAAGGAGGGTGTACCCAGAAGAGAAGATGAAGCGAGAAAGGCATTATTACGAAGAGGTAGAGGACTATGAGCTTCCAAATCCAATACCAGAGAAGACGGAAAGCGACGAGCCAAAGACAGAATTGGTCGATGACGTACCACCCGAGAGCCCAAGTGACAGCAGCTAAGCCAAATCGCAGATATCATGAGATAGACACGATAGGTCTGTATGAATACAAGATATAAATATGGTTCAGTAACAATGGGCACATTCAGGGATATGAAACTTTGCTTTTCCAAATACTCGCCAACGAGCCTTCAAAGCCAGCCCTCCTCTAGGGAGAGGTTCTTACCACCTCAGACTCGCTACCGCTTCCCTACCTACTTTGCTTGGTAAAAACGCCATCTTGAAAATCAACAACCAATACCTTTTCAACGACCTCCGTCACCCCATCTTTGAATGCATGGTGAATTGGATCTTCTTTTACATAATAGTCACGGTCCTCGCTTGTCTGGAATTGAAGGACAAATGCGTGGCTCATACCATTCTTGAGGGGTAGGTTAGCTTCACCGTGTATCAATTTGCGCAAAGGAGCAATCACGGTACCTGCATATTCTCAATAGACATATCTTTACCGCCTGTTATCGAGAGAACATAAGGTTTTCTTGTGTGCGGATGAATGCATGCTTTCTTCAACGCCATGAACTTAGACGTGACCTAATATATAGTTCAGCCTGCTTGTTTGTGGTAACCCCTACCGTCGTACTCATACCTCCTTGATCGTGAACGCGCTTGCACTATCCTTGAATTGGAACAGTACGATGTGCGTAGTGGAGGGAGCGATCAGCCCAGGGTTCACAAAGAACGAAGCTAGCCACCGCCCAAAGCCGCGAGAGAACAAGAGGATGCTAATGGAAACGACCACAAGCACTAGCGTCCCAAAAACCTTCTTCGGTACTATCATATTTGAAGTGCTGTAAAAGTTGGAGAATTTAGGAGCACAAGCGTAACAAGGAATGCAAATAGCCGGTATGAGGCTTGGTGTTGTGTTTGGTACAGGGTGTGCCATGCCGCATTGAGATGGCCGAAGCTGGTTTGCGGGCGCGCGATGGTCAAATTTACCTAAAGGTGGCATACCCGCCTGACGTCACGAACCCGTCAGGTCGACCACCAGTGCAGCTACGACTACAAAAGCGTCCACATTCCTTGTGTCCTACCTTCATCGCCCACTATCAATAACTCGATTTGATTCATACCATCATCAAACCCGCTCTCTCACCCACAATGGCCTCTCTTCACTGTAAGCTAGCTCATTGTTTACCCATCGTCTACACAAAGCAGGCGTTCGCCGGGCACTTCTCCCTACAGCTTAAACAGGGCGAATCAGACAATTTTAGCATAAACAGTGTTCAATTACTAACATCTCAATCCTAGACCTCCCCCCCGTCAAACCCTCTGCCATTGCTCTCGGCACGGCCTTCAACCACGCTGTTTCTCTTGCAGTCCTTGGTCCCGTCTTCGGTGACGCATACCGCCGCGCACAGCAAGCCAACACCAAGGAGGAGTACTTCCACAGCAAGGAGGCCGCTACTGCCGCCGCTTCATACGGAAGTTCCCTTCTCGGCTCTGCCATCCAAACATATGGCGTTGGTGCTTTGATCAACGCCACTGGTACTCTTACCTATAAGGGCGCTGCATACCTCGGTTCATTGATCTTCTTCGCCTCTGCTGCTCCTTCGGTATGTCATTTATTAGCTTTGCAATCAGTAGCCTTTTTCCTAACTTTCAGAAGATCGTCTCCCAGATCGTCACTGAGAAGCGCCCTCTCGACACCATCGCCGTTGGTGCCGTTGCTCGTGTTCTTGAAACGGTTGGCCTCAGCTTGTTCCTCACCTATTGGGGAACCCGCACCAACCCATTCGACTAAGCATCTAACTTCAAGACTTTGTAAGGGAGTTGGGGGTTCACGTCTTGGTGATTAGATTGGGTGCTCAATCCATCACAATGATGAGATGATATGACACGACAAAAGTCATGTATGGCGTGCTTCGATTATGAAATGTAGCATAGACTCTCAATAAAAATATTTAATCTCACTTTTTCGTACATATTAGTCATATTCCATTGGGATGCTCAATTTCAGAGAAGCTCTACGCATAGGCTTCCAGTACCCCCTACTTTCAATATTGCTCACACTATCAGGCCGCCAGTAAGTTCAAACATTTACAGGGGCTTCCAAAAAAATCTACTCCATCTTAGTTGCATTCATGAAAAGATACCTTACATCAACTACTCATTATATATTCTCTGCTAATCCATCTCTAGACGAATCTTTTCATCCAGAAAGACTTGAATCGTGAAGATTCATCCAAAAAGGAAGCATGCATTGCAACCAACCACCTGCTACCCACGATAGGCAAAAAGAAATTGCTCCCCCGGAAAGGCTTGAACTTTCAACCTCCTGATAAGCTATCAAGGATAACAGTCAGACGCGCTAGCCAATTGCGCCACGGAGGATATTAACTGTGATGCACAACAATTTTTTAATACGGTATATATCCTGTGCAAAAATAACCCCCCTTTGGTATATTTGCGATGAGCCTGGCTGTATTAGAGAAGCGCCGGGTTGAATAATTAAACCCGCTTTGTAACAATGCAGCATCAAGGTGGGGCAAGCAGGGTCCTAGTAAGCAGGGATAAAAGGAAAGTGGGACCGATGACTGCCGAACCATATGTTGCGTGACGTATCTCAGACGACAAGATACTCAGTCACCATTGGGCGATACTGAAGCCGGCAATATTATTCGTGTCGCTAAATGCTTGTGTTGGTCACAACTAGTATGCCTGGGCTGGTCCCCTATTATACTCCAACTAAGCACATCATGTCCTCAATTGCCCTAGTGGTATGCCGTCTATCTCCTCAGTCACATCTGTCCTCATCAATGACCTTTCTTCGTCCCTACTTCCCATTTCTCTGTGGTCTTGCTTGTTCGGAGCCTCTCTGTGCAGCGCAACATATATAGCGGAGCCAAGGATCAACGACGACCCCACAATCGACAAAGCACCAGGCGTAGTTCCCCATACAACTTTGTCGAAACTAAGCGCAAATAACATTTGCATGTACGTCATATTCGTTGCACGAGACGACTTCTCATATTGGAGACCGGCTGCGAGAAGAAATTGCTAGAGATACGTCAGCGAGATACATCGGTACGGCGAATGAAGTACTTACCATGGTGAACCCACATATACCGAGGAAAATCAAATAACACCAGTCCTTCAAATTCCTTGGAAGTAAGAAGCCAACGCCAGGGATAGTGAACATGGCCACGGCACTGACAACGGTACACCAAGCGGCGAAGTAGTTGACTGTTATCAATGGATGAGCTCGTTTTCCGATCCACCGAATCGTAGTAAAGGCGCCTGCAGCTCCGAACATGCCCACCATGGCAACGCCCACTGCGGTTGCTCTCTGCTTTGGCGTGACAGCATCGTAGTCTGAAGCAAGACGATCTGGCGATGCTATTGTAGCGTTGGGCTGCCCGGTGTGCGTAGGTCCACTGTTAGATAGTACTGATCCGCTAGAGTGTGAGAGCGCGGTAAATAACGAAACGGGTCGAGCAATGAGGACCACGCCGAAAAGTGACATATAGGCGGCGATTTGTTCTATGCGAGTGAATGGCTCGTGGATCAGAAAGCTACAGATCCAACATGAGAGGCTGGGTGCTAAGAATGTAATCACCGTTGCATCGGCGAGAGGTAGGTATAGAAGAGAGTCTATTGATGTCAGCTTCAGGCATCAAGATAGGAGGACGATGAAAATACTGTGAGTCCCAGAATCACAGACACGTCGCAATTTAAGGGTCGAATCATACCGCTCTTCATGAGCAAGCTGGTAAGAAGACTTGAGTGTGTCATTGTGCCCTAATCAGGTCGTTGGAATACGTACAATACATGCCAAAAACGCCGAAAAAGCCAGTCAAGCCTCGCGCAACCAGTAGTGGTTGTACCTCTCGAAGGCCCCAGGGGAAATTTTCGGTCTTCTTATACCACATATACAGCGATGCGCATATAACGGTTATAGTCATCCTCGCAAAGAGAATCTGGAACGGATGGTATCCACTCCCTACGCCATTTATCAGCGTAAGCCAAGTTTCAATCCAACATACGACGACTACAACTCACCACCATCGCCCTCAGTCTCAAGCAAACGGGCCGTCACATTCATCAACGTTCCGAAAAACTGTGCAATCAGGACAAGAGCAAGACCCTTGTTCGTTACCCAGAACATTTGCAGCCTAGACGGCATAGTCCGCTGTGGAGCAGGTGAACGCAAAGAAGCATGTCTACATCCATCATGTACAGAAAGGTATTGCGAGCCACGACCAAGCCGCACATTACTCGTGTCGTCTATCGACAAGAGCGATGGAGCAGGCGAGCGTGCCCGTATGACCCCGCGACCGACGCCTAGAGAGACCTCGGGTTTACCACCGGCTTTAAGCGAAGAAGACTCTGCTTGTAGCCCATCGTCGTTATGTTGATGGATCAGCTTTGCATCGTCTAAAGGTGCGTCTGATGGAGGTGAGAGGGGCATAGCAGTGTTTCACTAATGGTCCTGGCGTGGGTTGGGATGTGGCGAGGTTGTAAGTTCATGGTGGTGGGCGGAGGAAGGCGATCTCGGGATGCTGTTGGAGGGACGCCACCGCTATACGTGAACAAGCAAGGCGCGAACTTTGAAGAGCGAGGTGTGGTTTGCGCCAATGGTTCCTTGGCTATTACCTGCCTATTGCTTGCTCCTGGTGCGAGAAATAACCTTAGGCTTATGCTGAGAGGCATACTTTGGGCTCCAACGCTTGTTGCTGTCTTTGAAGTCCTCCGTGGTGTGCGTACGTGCCCAGGCGGAGTGTGCCTTTTGCCGATATGTGTATTCGGCAATCCTTTTGCGGACGGCAATAGCTTCGGAAGCCCAACTACAATTGGTAATGATTATCAGAGTATCTGGCAGCATCAGGCCCTCCAAAACTAGTAGAAGGTAATTAGCTAAACCTCACGCCATGGGTTCTATAGAAGCAAGGGGTGAAGTTAGTTACTTGGATGAAAGGGAGAAGTTACTGTAGAGTGACTAGATGCCAAGTCTTAGCACCAGGTACCTACCTCTCCTTCCTCATATCTATATTCAACATGGGAGGGTTCCCCTGGGTATGCAAGTTGCCTCACCAGCTGGAATCTCAATCCATCTCCTCGGGTTGGTTTATTTTTCGATGTTATCTATGTAGCAATTGACTGTGGGGGCATTGTGTATGAGGAATCAACCGATCAACCCTTCACTATCAACAGTGATGGATGCCGCAAATAAGCCATTCTAATGGTACCGAATCATCCCGTCACACGCACTATGCAAGTACCTAGTCAAGCCTGGCTTGGAAAATATTTGAGCGTTACGGCACGCTGCCGCTTCCCGACCATCGGTGAGACTAGGCATCTCGCAATCACCCCACTTACGGACGGCTCGAGGATGACCCCAGCAAGCCATCACCTATACTGCTTCATTTATACATAAGAGAGCTGGACTATAACCCTACAGGAGCGAGCCTATCCGATAGGGTCTGCGAAAGATGACCCCTGTAACAGTCCCGCATGCCTAGCCCTCGTATCCGACCGATTAATGTGTGATGCGCGGATGTCGTACAGACACCCTTGACGCCGGTATCTGACTGGCCACACGATAAAAAAAAGAAAAAAAAGGAAAACCCGTCCAGCTGTCCCCAACGGCCACACTCACGAGTCGAGGTGTGGCGCCTTGGTGAGCGTGCCCTGCCCCATGGGCAAAAGGAGGCAAAGGAGGACAGGGAAGTCCGGATGGTGTTCCAAGGTTGTGCTCGAGTCGAGGCATGGCCAAGATCGATAGAAAAACATTGTTGGACGCAGTATTATTTCCCTGGGCGGTGTGTTGGTAGCTGCCCAGATGCGTGCTTTGAATCAAGTTGGGATGAAACATAGTAGTCCTAGCGCTGCATCTCGATTTTCGTCCAAACTGTCTGGCTGCGTGCAAACGCACGGTGACGCTCAATGTCTTTCCTCGTGAGATCCTGAAACAGCGCACGAATTCCGACGCTGGATGCGTGTCGATTACTGCAGCAGACTGCATGCTGGACCGGTCCGGCCGCATTCAAAGGACGGGATGTGGAATTCTCCATTGCTTCCATAACAACCCTATGTGAGGCCTACGGAAGTTCCCGTGATATTTCTTGCCCTGTGGCATCTTGAACTTGATCCCGATACGAGGGCACACAGTATCGATACTGGGTGCATTTTTAGTACCCGGTGAGTTGTTGGCGAGACCCACAATGGTAATCCAGGGCGTCAATGCAATTCTACCTGACCGATGGTTGAAGGACAGCACATTTTGGATTATCACAACATGGATGATCCATTTCTACTACCTCCACAACACGGCTGCCGCGTAATAACCTGTCAGCCCTATGCCCAGAACCGGGTGCGAGTCATGGTTGTTGTTGTCTGAAATAACTACCCTTCCAGTTCTTCGCTTGTTGATCAAACACGGGCGCGGAGACGGGTACAAGCATTGACGGGTAGTCCGTGAGCACCTCATGCAGTGATGCAGAGAACGTTCTTAGATTGCCGATGTATACCCTAAATTTGTTCAAGGCATATTTGGGACAAATATGCCCATGCTTTTTGGCCTCAGCTTGCGCCACGGGACAACAAGCTGGGATATATGCGTTGGTTGCAAAGTGTCAAGTTTCTCTTGTGTGATAAAGGATGCATCCGCAGTGAGCAATGACAGACCAGGATACTTGCGTCGGTTCCGTGAAGAGCTGATAATTAGCGCGCCAATATTGAAGAGGCGGCATGAAGATGATGACCATCTTAATAATGTGACTAGACTAAAAATCGGTCTCGGCCTAAAGCAGAGGTTGTCAAGTAAGCACATGTGGCATGCAACAACACACTACCTGAGTGATGTTCCGAATTCGAATGGATGTAAAGCCGTTCATGCCCCTTGATCACATTTTTGGTGCCCACCACCTAGTCCAGGTTCTCGTGTTATTCACCTAAGAAAGCCAGCCCCTGACCAACTTCACTTCGGCGGTATAAACCAAGAAACAAGCAAGGTTGCTAAGTGTTTTAGTATCTTACCGGCCATGAGGTATATACCACCGATATGAGCTTGGGGCCTTGGTTTTTGCCTGGACCATGTCCTGGGTCACAGACAGCGCTCGGGAATAGCGAATTTGACTTGCGTGGTCCGTGATGTTGGGACTACAAGTGCCAACCCTGCCCTAAAGGAATATGTGCTTGATCCACGTGGCGTGGGTGGCTTGTGTGTCGCCGATAATAATATGATAGCATCGGATTTTATGGCAAGGGATAATATTATGCAGTCATAGCTTACTTGTGGAGAAGGCAACGGTTCGCTTACATGAATAAAGTTTGATGTTGTGTAACAATAGATAACTAGTGGCATGCCCTACTATGTACTAGTATTCATGCTTGAAATGCTTTTGGGCAACAAACTGGTTATGACATATTAGGCGAACGATAGCATCGGGAAGCGCTGTGCGGCTCATGCTGACGAGATTGTCGCACCGAGCCGCTCATCCTGGTCGATATTCTTTTGCTGATGATTAACTTTACGGCTAAAAGTAGTATCACACAGCACAACTCTGGGCTTTGCAGTGTTGAGTCAATCACATGTTCGTCAATTGTCGTACCGCATATGCCACATCCGAGTAGTTCATGTAAAGGTTCATACTCTTCTCCATAATAATCACGGCCCGTGGTCTCCTATGCAGGGCCTCTCCCGAGGAGGCCCCTAACGTCTTTGCCTGCAAATTCATGCACGCCATTCTCGTGGGCCACTTGCTTGGGATGTATGGCATCATCCCGACCACTCCGTTTGCCCCCAATCCTCTCGGCGTCGTGCACTATGGAATCATTTGCTGCAATAATATGTCTCCAGTAAAGCTCGTCATTTCGCTGCCCCGCAGTCATCCCTGCTTCGTTTGTGCCACCTTGAACCATTGACGCGGATATCCGGTTGGTACGACTCATTGTGAAGAGTTGCTCCGTGCTGCCGGAACCGTATGATTTTTTCCGGGTGGGGACTGACAAGTAGGATGCTGTGCCGTTCTGCCAATTCTTTGTGCTCGTGCCGCGGAAGGACAAGCTGTACGGCATTGAAGAGAGTCTGCTGACATCGAATGTTCTCCAATTATCCCAAAAAGCAAGGTACCCAAGCTGTTCAACATACTTTCCCCGTCCCATTTTGGCGTCAATAGTCAGGTTTCCGCCAGGGATTGCGTTGTAAGATGATATGACCCATAAAGGGTACTCGAAGGACCTAGTGTATCCTGACGAAGAGCTACAAGTACCCGAGGTTGTTTGCTGCATGGCTTGATCATTGCCCTTGTTGCTAATCGTACCGGAATTGGAAAACGACAGGCTTTGCTTCCAGGATAATGCCTTCGGGCCCTTTGAAGTGTATACCAAAGATTCAATATGGATATGGCGCGCCACCACAATTGAGTATTCCAGGGTAACCACGGTACCGTTGACCGTTTGCTGTGTTATTGAATGCAGCTGCAAAGAAGGTGCGGGGGCGGAAATGGCTGGCATCGTGCCCGTGGTCATACTGGTGCTTGTATCCAACCAAACAAACAGTTTCCCCGTAACAACCCAGTTTGATTCAATCCTTTCGGTAAATTTTCCGTTGCCTTTCCCATCATCATCAATACCAATGACTCGGATTTCAAATATGTGCTCATTGTTATCGTTGAGGAGAGGTATGAAAGGAGAAATATCTATCTCGTCTTCACGGAGATCGAAAGCATCGATTCCTACGATGGGCCGCCAAAATCCAGGCACAACCCCTCCTGTAAAAATGACCGGAAACGGCCAAGCCACGCCTGCCATTTTTCCATCAATGAATAGTTGAAGCTCCCTGAAAGGCGAGTGGCCATACAGCGTCGTTTCGTTGCCAAAAACCTTTGTATCAGAATTTAAGACATTACTCCACCAGAACTCTTCTGCCGCTTGACCACAAGCAGAGATAGAAAATACAGCTCTTTCCGCATTCTGGGGAATCTTCAGGTTTGTAATTGCCTTTGACTCCGGAACCGCGAAAGCGCTCGATTGGTTTGCCATAGATCTGTGAGCGGATACAGGGGTTATGATATCTGCAGGTTTGGTAGTATCGCTAGCAGTGAAAAAAGTGGCTGTCAGAGTCGTGTTCCATATCCCTGTATAAGTGTCATCAACCAGGTTTCCTAGATCGAATATGATCTTCTGGGGCCTTTTGAAGAGTGTCAAATATGAAGACATGTCTTTACTATAGCTCCAAATGATCCCATTTCGAGTTGGCTCTGCAGTCGATGTGCGGAATATCTCGATATCGCCGAAGTACATCAAAGCTAACCGGTCAAATTGGCGTCCAGCAGAGGTGACGGTGAAATTGAAGGTAACATGGTTGAAATCGCAGTTGGGCGGATAGTAATCACCTATCACCACGTATTAGAAAATGCGGCTCTAATAATAAAGTTATGAGCGGTATGGTGAAGTTGGCACCTACCAATGAAGGGTTGTCCATAAGAAAACGCAAATGTATGTGTCATTAGCGTTTGGTGACATCCTTCAACTGGATCGAGAACCGGCGGTGCAACTTGCAAACATTCAAGTAGTGACGAATTCTCTACGGCACGGCTCGTCAGGTAGTGGGCGTGAGAGGTTGACCGTGGCAGCATTGTATGGAGAGCGGTTGTTGAATGTGATATCGCCATTAGAACAAGAAGCAGTGAGACGAGGGACCAACATTTGTCCGAAGCCATTACTCGTTTCGGAATGTGCTGCCCTTCTACCTGCTTCCATGCTTTACAATGCCCGACCTGTACTGGACTGCTGTTCCGTTCTTGATCTTGCATCTCACCCTTATTCTCCTATGAGACTGACAAAAAAAAATAACAATTAACTTATTGAGAAAACGCCTATAACACCACCGGCCGGAGGTATCCACGCAAAAATGCCAGAGTTATGATTACTGTCAAACATCAACGGGAAAAGCCGTCTCGATATACGCTTGCTGTGCGAGTCAAAATCTGAGTTTTGAAATACAACCGTGCTAATGACATACCTGAGTAAATTGTGGAAATTGCAAATGTGAAAGAAGTTAGGGTTATTGAGCGCCCTTGTGGTTGTCCCAAAAACGTTTCGTAGCGTTTCTGATGATTTCGTTGTCGCCAAATCGGGGTCGATAATAGTTGAGAAGCGCGAATTCGTCTGGAGGCAGCACATATGACGTTGGCTGGGAGTTGAGTTTTGACCAAACGTCTGCAAGCCGCCGTTCTAGGTATGAAACAAGACGTTGATCAACTCCACTGTCACTGTTCTGCGCAATATGAACAGCTTGGCCAAGAGAGAGGTAGCCGTAGCCAGCTATATGTTCTGTGTTACCACCCATGCCGACTAATTTGGATATATCGTCGAGAGATAAGGCTAGTTGAGAGAGGAAGGTAGCAATTGATTGCTGTATAAGCCAATGAGAAGGAGGACAAGAAGGTCTGGGCACACAGCAGGACAAGAATCTTGAAAGGGTCGACGGCGTTACAAGGCGAAGTTTCTATGAGCAAGACGAAATGCGGGAGCGAAGTATATATACGAAAGGGTAAAGATAGGTATTTTAGAAGGAAGACAAAACCCACGTGGAGAGACAGGCTGATCCTGAACGAAGACTCATGCAGCTGCGTAGGGTGAGAGCTTAATGGAAGCCTCAAACAGTTGGCTCCGGGAGTGTGCCGTTTTAGGCGCTGTCAAGTTGTGAAGCGAAGGAATGATTGTGACACCAGAGTACGGACTATCCGTCCGACGATTGCGTGCGGTCAGACCCCTAGCCAGCCAGTACTAATGAACGGCGCCGGGCTCTTACAAGGGGGAGAGAAAGAGCGCAGATATCAGCCGAGCTAGCTAGTTGCATTACACGACACTATCCCTGTGCGAAGAGGAGGTCCGTCCGTTGATCTGGTACATTAAAGTGCTGAGGAATAACTCGTGACCGTGGGCCAATGAGAAGCATGCTCGAGTCCTTCCAAAGGGCTATATAACTCAAGGTAAATGAATAATGGCCTCCGTCACTCGTCAGCTCAATGCCTGTAAGTAAAGGTTTGAGCTGTTGCGGCAGCAGGGTTGTTGGAACGCCGAAAACTTTGTTTGCGCTCTGCAAACCTTCGCAGGGCCCCACTGAGCCGTGCTGGAGATGACGCTCAATCCAGCTAGTGGTTGTGGGAGACTGTGTAAGCCAAGCGAGGACAGGATGTTGGGCAGCGATCAAGGGGATGTGCAGATAAAAGGTGCGATGTCATGATGCTGAAAGGCAAGCAAGTGCATGTTCGGCAGTGGGACGTGATGCCGGGATTTACAGCAGGCGATGCTAGCAGCGGAATCCCAAGTAACAGCTAGCTCAAGTGGAAGCACCGGAATCTAGCGAATCCTGTGTGCAACAGTGATGGATCGGATTAGGCTGTGATTTGAGACGTTGGGACCATTGCTCAAAGGCATTCCACGCAACCGAAATGGCATATACTATGTAGTTGTGGTTGTTCCACATCCAGCTAACATATGCATTTGAAGCTAAGCGGGTTGAAGATTGTGAGACTAGGGAGCAAAGCACCACGGCACTACGGTTCTGGTACCATGCATCGGAGTGGGCTCCTGTGCCACGGCCGCGCCACCAGCAAGAATAAACCCGAGGAACAGGTTCGCAGGCGAAAGGGAGCTGGAGACCAGACACACCGTAGAGAAAGCTACGCGTCGAGGCCCGCAGTTTAAAATTCGGGGTCCCAGGCACAGTTTTGTGGTACGGGTAAGTGCTAGCAACGGCACGCGATCGCCAGACGTTGCAGAGTTTAGGTGGTGCCACACGACAGCTCAACCTCAATGCCTCATTTGCGCGCCTATTTGCGCGCCGCTTCAAGCATCCAAGAGACAAAGAAGGATGCATGCTGCCCCACGTTTCGCCGGGAAGAGGGTACCAGCAGGCATGTTACGACCTGGCCTGCCATGGCTGTGCCTGTAACAGAAGCTGCGGGCAAGACGCTTCGAGACTTCTGGGGAAGCTTTTGGGAGAATATATGCTGACGCCGTCGCACGGCCTTGGGTCCGTGAGAAAGGTATGAGCCGTGCTGGCCGATATGGGCGAACCTGGTCTCAGGCTGGGAAACCCGGGCTTGTGGTTGCATGACAGAGATATTACGGGAGCTGGACAGAGACGCGGTACTTACCAAGGCGTCCGCTGGCCGCTCAGCGAGTCGGCGGACTGGGTATCTGGCTAGGCCGGAACCTCGTCAACGGCCACGGTCGCACGACTCGGCGGGGGCCCATGAATCTGTGGCCCCAGCTGGATCGCAAGCAATCGATTCGTGGAGTCGTCGCGCAAATATTGCAGTGCAAGCGAGGCGCAGCCGGCAAGGTCAGCTCGCAGCAGATGGGGGAGAAGGTTTGGCGCACATGCCCACTGGTCCATATCAGGTGCCCTGCGCGACCGCGCTGGAATTGCTCGTCGGAGATTTGTTCAGCCGGCAGCGGTGGACCCTGGCAGAATGATCATCATGATGCCTGCGAGAACCTCACCTCTACCAAATGCATTCGTGAAACAGCACACTGCAACGCCCCGTGGTTCGGCCCAACCACGTGAGTAGCGCTTCACTCGCCCACGTCCCCAGTTCATGCAATGGCTTCGTCTACACGCGCCCTCAGAGCAGTGCCCTTCCTCTTCGGGACTGTTTCCCGGACGGCCGCCACCCGCTCATCGACCCTGACTGTGCGCAACTTCTTCACAGCGATGCAGCCAGCCGCCAGGTCATGGCGACTCGCCCCTGGCCGCCACTCCTGGGCACGGCGATTCAAGAGTACCTCTTCCACTTCTCAGCGTCTCAATCCAACACCGCACTTAGGCAGCCCCGAGCCGGTGCTTTCCCTGTCTCAGCGCTTCAAAAAGCTCTCCCGTGAATATGGCTGGACCGCTGTGGGTGTCTATCTTGCTCTCACTGTACTCGACCTCCCCCTTTGTTTCATAGCAGTACGGTCGCTGGGGACTGACAGAATCGGCTACTATGAGGATGTCGTCAAGAACGCCTTCTGGAGCGCTGTACGCATAGCCTTTCCCAATGCTGGACCAAAGCCAAAGGACGACCAACTTGCCGAGGCCACTGCTCGCGAGGGAGACTTTGGCGCTGCCGAAATCGCACAGTCAAGCGCAGAAGCATGTAAGATTAATTTTTTTACGGCCCATACATGCACACTAACTCACGTATGTAACAGCCGTATGGACTCAGCTTGGCCTTGCCTACCTCGTCCATAAGTCCTTCATCTTTGTCCGAGTGCCGCTCACCGCTGCCATCCTCCCAAAAGTTGTCAAGACCCTGCGGAAATGGGGCTACAACGTTGGGGCGAAGAAACCAAAGACAAATTAGGATCTGCTTCACTATCCTCCTCGACTCCAAGTAGAGGCCTTTTAAGCCTCTGACGCATCATGATATCATGTAAAACCATGTAAATGTAAGACTAAACTTGTAAGACTATACATGCGTCACTAGCCCGACGCTCGATGCCTCCTAGATCAGAACTCATAGACCTCTCTTAATGCTATCACGATCCTCTTGCTCAAAAGGACTATTACGTCAGTATGGGCGCTGGCATCGATGTACTAGATCGTGTTGGGATCTCTCAACGACCATTCGGAGCCGCACTCCGCTGCCAATTTGCATGTTGGTATGCATGTGTTTCAGAGTCAGGCCATGCTCACATCACACATCCGATCACTATGATAAAGACAAATACGAACTTATGAAGCGATGCAAAGCGAGACTCCTAGTCTGGTGGACCCGGATCAACGGCGCTATATACGCCATGCGGGTCATTCGCGTCACTGAGTAAACCTAATCTTGACGCCGCTCGATAATCACCGCTTGCTTTATCGAACCCGACTCTTGGGACGTGAGAAAAAGTTTACCCATGTAAAAGAAAGGCTGATGAAATTTTAATCACAAAACTCAACAATGATTACTCAAATCCCATGGCATGTCTGCGCGCACCCTGTCCCACCATGGCACTACACAAACCTTCCTTGGCCTCGATTTTAGCGGTGCAATGCCTAAGCCAACCTTAACCATCGGCCTCCCAGTCGCGATGAGACCGGTGGTGTCTCCGTCAGACTACCATTCCATCGAGGTGCCTGTGCTGATGGCGTTCTGAAATTGTTCCAATGCGCTCGCATTTTGAGAATAACTTAATGCTGAGTAACCCCCACTGCCCGGCCAACTACATTTTGCAGGTTTCTACGTGCCTGCAAGTAGTCGCGTCTCTGGTCGAGCGGATATCACTCCACTAAATATCATTTGTGCATGTAGCAATGTGAGGTAACCCAGTTCGGGTCCTCGCTTCTCTTAGATCGATGTTGCATGGTGAGGCCTTGGCAGAAATAACGTTCAGTTGCCTGACCTCTTTGAGGTCGCGGACCCCGTTCACCGCATCGTCGCGCATTTACAAATTCAGACCACTCTAGTCTATTTACGCGCTTGTACAACGTGAGCAGGACATGAATTGCGAGTCGTTCTTGGGCAATATGCCGGTAAACGAGTTATTGGAAAGTTATCGGCACCATGCCACCGGAGAACGAAACATCTGAAACGGTATTTCGGAATTCTCTATAGTCTTGGCTTACTCGAGGGGTAGAACCTAGCTGTATGTCACTATCATATGAAAAATATCCTGGTGTTTAACGCAAGGTATAGATAAGCTTTCAGCGGGTTCAGGATCAATATGGTTCCAAGGGAGAGCATGACAGAACCCCGCAACTTTAATTTATTGCACCAAAATCTCATGGCTGTTCACTACTACATCTCTGATTTGAGCTGCAGAATTTTGTGACAGGATTTTTCCCATGCCATGCTTGAGCTTTGTCACATGTAAGGTCAGGTTCAAATTGCATCACAGAAGCTCACTGGTGCTAAACGATGCTACACGATGCTACACGATGCTACATGATGCTACATTATCGTTTACGTACCCTTCTCAAGCTCCCATAACCTCGTATGAGCATCTATAACACCCTCTACTAGTACAAGGGCGCTCAGTACTTCGTCAACCTAACTCCATTTTGTCAAGTCTGGTGTTCTCTTGCAGCATGAGACAGGCCACCACTAGACTGGTACTACAGTGGCACAGCATGCTTAGCAATTAGGGCAGGCAGTAGTTGCGCGACAACTCCAGCCCGCTCAACAGAATGTCGTCAATTTCGGTAACCGAGGCCTGAGATCGCCACCACTGAAGCACAACTCCGTCATAAGATAAAGATATTCCGAGTGATTGTCCAGACCGTACCTCAATCATGGTAACTTTATCAGAACAAATAATAGGAGGAACTGACTTTGAGAAATTCAATACAGGTAACAAACACTCAAAACCTAGTGAATTGACCAACAATCAAGCTCAAGAACACAGGACCATGCTCGTGCATACCGCATTGTTGGTATCTAATCTACCGACCAATACCAACGTCACAACTTGCACGCCCCAATCCCTACCCAACACAAGCATATCCATCCACCGCGTACTACCAAAACCACTACACTCGCTGTCCCCAGCAGCCCTAAACTTCCCATCCAATCAACACATACAGCCATACTAGCTCAGCCCTCAGACAACCTAAAACTCTATCCCCCACATACAGTATAAATCTCCGCTGTCACAACTATGCTCCAACTCTAATCCCGCCTCGCAGACTTGGCTGCATTCTGACCTAGTGCCATCCATGCCACCCGGCACATCTACGGCTCTTCCCATTTGATCTTATCGGTAGCTAAAATTGTCGTCGTATTCATCGCGTATCGAGATTTTGGCCATTTTTTTTTTCCGGCGAGCGGGGTGATGCTGCTTTTCCAGGGAAAGGAGGCGTGAGATGGGCGGTAGGTGAACTGATGGAGAAATTCGCAGACAAGGTTTGAGAGGGAGCGCGTACGTAGGTAGTTTTGGGAGGGGGGCGGGTGTAGTTCTCGCAGATATTGGCCGACGGGGTGTGGTTCAGTAGTTGGTGCGGATCTAGGGTTGGGGTTTGGGGGGGGGGGGGGGGGGGGGGTTTTGGGGGGGGGGGGGGGGGGGGGGGGGGGGTTGTGGGGGGGGGGGGGGGGGGGGGGGGGGGGGGGGGGGGGGGGGGGGGGGGGGGGGGGTTGTACGCAGACTCG